>PVJI01014577.1:0-43757 GCA_004026765.1 Micronycteris hirsuta
AAATTTAGATCTAAATTGAGTTCTTGAAAGAAAAATAAGCATTTAGTTAAACAACTTAGAACTTTTAATTAACTTTGATGAGTCCAAATATATATGTCAACAAGACTTAAAATCACCATTCTGGGAAGGAACTCATTGTCTTGTCCAAATTACCTCTACATCAAAGGTTCCTTATCTTAGTCAATGACAAGATCACTCCTTCTGGGAAAAACAAAAATGAAAGGAAGGAAGGAAGGGAGGGAGGAAGGAAGGGAGAGAGGAAGGGAGGAATGGAGGGAAGAAAGAAGCCAACGACTGTCCTCAATTCGTCCTCTCTCTCACCCTCCATATCCAGGTTCTCCAGGTTCTGGCAGTTCCTTAGCTCTTGAATTTGTTTATCTCTTTGCACACACAGGCTCCTTTCCCTGTCCGGTATGCCCTGATCTCTTCTGTGACTTACTGTTACATTAATCTTCCAACTAGTCTCCTTATATTCCCTCTTACCCCTTTTAATCAATTCTCCGCACTATAACCAGAATAATTTTTATGAAAAAAAATAAACATCATGGCCCTGGCTCAGTTGGTTGGAGTTTCATACTGTACACAAAAAGGTTGAGGGTTCAATCCCCAGTCAGGGCACATGCATAGGTTGTAGGTTCAGTCCCTGGTAAGGGGGAATACGGGAGGTAATATTTCTCTCTCTCATTATCTCTCTTCCTTCCTCTCTCTAACATCAATAAATATATCCTTGGGTGAAGATAAAAAAAATAACATTAAGTCACTTCTTTCCCTAAATCCATTTAACGGCTTCCTGTTGTTCTCAGAATGAGAGTTTTCGTGACCTGAGCCCTGCCTTCTCCAGATATACTTCCCTAATACTGTGTGCTCCTCATCACTCTGTCATCTCCGGTCCACCTCAAGGCCCCTTGCAGGCTCCTGTCCACGCCCTTCCTGGAGTCCTCACCTATCCCCTTGCCTACTGGAAGCACTTAGCAAGTACTTGGCATTTGGTAGGCATATGTGAATATTTGCGGACTGAGTGAACATATAATGCGGAATGAATTAAAAGGATTTGCCCCTTAAAAACATGAGCCTACACATGTATTGATGGAAACATACTTCATAACTAGGAACCTAGAGTAAGACTGTTTTTGGAAGTAGGGTGCAGTTTTTGACTATATACTTCCCATTGTGCTCACATTTTTATTTTTTATATATTTTTTCCTTCTTCTAAAATTATTTTCCCATATTTATTTTCTTTCTTCTTTTTATTCCTTATTTGTATTTCCCTTTCTCTCTATTTGGTACAATTTCAAACCAAAGCCATTTGAATTTCAATTATGATTGGTGCATTCTCAAGGGATTCTAGAAAGTCAACTTTAATGTCATTCACCTCATCTAAAGTGCTCACAATTCTGCTAAAGAATATTCTGCTATTAAAAAAATAACAAATTTTAGCTTGACTAGCACATGCTGGTCAAGCTAAAATGAATTTTGACCGTTTATATGCTGTCTGTTCAAAGCTATTCATTCCAGCAGCATTATAAGGAAATTATAGCAGTGGATAAATAATTTTCCAACTTACATCATAAGCATGTTGACTACAACAGCCACACTGCTAACGTTATGGGTAACTTTTGGAGTTAGGAATATATAATCATATTTGATTCTTCTTCATTTTTATATATTTTTAATGCAAAGCAATTAAAGTTATATATTCTATCCTTTTTGTGACCCTTATAATACAATATTAGCTAAATGTTCACACTTGTCCTTTTTAGCTTTAAAACAAATGTCACATGCTAGGTTTCTCTAAATGACCCACATTCAGATATGAACCAAACATTATAGCTTCTGCCACTCACCGAGCGAATGTAGGACACAGGGCAGAGGACTTTGTAAATTACTTTGTTGTATTGGCCATCATCAGAACCTGTGGCATAATATGTGACCTATTTCTAAAAACAATAATGCCTAAGGCTTTACAGACAGGTAGAATGTAGTTTATTTTTTAATTACATTTTGAGAAAATAATTTGAAAATTCTCAGACATATTGAATAGTTCTATTGTTAAAAGAAATACAAATTTGCAACTATCACCATATAATAATGCATGTTTCAATAGAATACTGTAAGATTTTAGCATCATATTAAAAAACTCAAATATGCAAAAATTACAAATATAGTACAATGAACTTATATTTTTTTCCTAGATTCACTATTAAATATTTTGTTTGCTTTTCTCTTTCTCTTCTATCTTCCAAAGTGATCCAAGATCTTTAATTTTATGTAATTCAAGCTTATATTTAAAGACACACACTTCCCCCACCAAATGGCATAAAATGCATGAATATACACATGTGTGTTATTTTTGAGCCACTTGAGAATAAGACTTTCATAACTAAATAGCATCATGGGAAGTTTAAACTTAGTATTTATTGAATTACTCTAATGTTGTATATAAGAAAATCGTCTCTTATCAGTGTCTACCAAGTCCAGTTTATTTATGAAATTGGAACTGTTTTTACAATGTTTGTCTTTATATAAATTTTCCTAACATTTAGTTGGACTCTTCAATTTCTTATGAGAACCAGAAAAGTGAAAGTTTGATAGCTATACACCAATTTTGATCAGTATGAATTGCATAAATATTCAAAAGGATACAATAATTCACTTTTTGATAAATATGTTGTTTGACTAATTATATTAGCAAATGAATTACAAAGTTATCTACATTGATTTTTTAAATTTTGTATATACCATTATAGGTTATGTTCTGCTCCTATGTGTAAGCTGGCTCTTTTGAGCTGGAAAATGTGCTAAAAACTAATGAAGGATGGTACGTTGAGTCATTATCATCCTATCAAGAAAACTTTCACTGGAAAATGCCCCAAAAATTGAAAAAAAATTTTTTTAACTAAAACTAAAATGCAATTAATCTTTGTACAGCTTTCTATATTCCAATGTGCTGTTTTTTTCTCTGCTAAAACATTTGTTTACTATCCTGTAGATTCCAGTTTGGATGTTTACATAATTATTCTTTCACACAGAATGAAGGAGATATAAAGAGGAGACAGACATTTTCTGGGCAAAAGGAACAGAAGCTAGAAGAAACAGGACTCTGATTCCTAATTAATTCAAAGTTAATTGCATTGTTGAAAATCCCGCACTTACAATCTTCATATAGAAAATGTTTATTGCAGCAAATTGACAGTAATTTAACTACATTAAATCTTATCACCATTAAAAGAAAAAAGATGAATGTTACATTAAACAAGCTTAAGAGAATGGTGAAGCCTAGTTCTTGTTTAACAATGAAACTAACAAATCATTCCAATGGCCGAACTGGAATCTCGAAGCACAGTAAGAGTAGTAGCTGCATTTCAAGATGACACCAAGCCAGATGGCCTATCTTGGGCCATCAGTGATGCTTGGTGGCAATTTTGTTTTTATTTCCACTCCGTGATGAATGAAAAACAGTTGGGAAAAGGAAAGACACATAGATCTTGTTTGGCTGGTAGAATCAAAAAATCTATTTTACTCTTTTGGAAAGGATCAAGATAGATATTGTTAAATGAAGATATGTGTCATAGCAGTTATTTTTATTGAAGATTCAGATGATGGTTGAAATAAACTTTGAAGTCAGCTCTGAAGTTTAAATTTTTTGTCTGTAACATAAACTGTGGGACTGTTTTGATTTTAGTGTTTCAATATGTAAAAGACATATTAATTAAGGTTAGATGACACAATGAATGTAAAATTTGCTATTACAAGGGGAAATCAATGAGTTTCAGTTTTAATTATCTAGCTGATTTAAAGCAAAATATAATTATTCTGATCACTTTGTGTGACAAGGAACTTCCATGTGATGTTTATCTATCTAGATAGTCCAATTCATATATTGGGAATTTTGTAAAAACTTACTTCTCAAATGTGTAGTTTATTGACATGGTGATGCAGTAGGGTTCTTAAGCTGACCTACAGACTATTTAGTGGCACAATTCTGTGCTTCTTAAACTAGTTCCAAGTATATATGGTGAGGCAAGTGTATTCTAGGTCAGAAGGATGAATATATGAGTAACATTTCTCAAGAGTTTCAATTTTACTCAAGTAAAAAACATATTATATCAAAACAAATACACAGACAGGGAATAGAATACCCAGATTTCTATTCTGAAATTAGTGGTATTTAGTGCAAAAAAGTTTTATACGGCCTAATTAATATTGCTAATACTCATCCAATGTTACTAATGAAGTAGTGATACTGTAGTTTTACTATGATACTTCATTGTCACCTTGCTAGTATTACAAGAAAAGCAGTGCTTTACTAAATTAATACTTGGAGTTGTTTTGGAAAGTGGGAAAAGATTAAATAAGTAGTTCATTAGGTTAGATGCTTTCCCAAATTGGTCTGCTTATCATTCATGCTGGAAAACAACCAATGAAGCAAAACCTCTGTGCAGACTGAGCTGGTCCAATGGGGTCTCTATTACAGGGCACTTAACACCAACTCGTTGAGAAAGAATAAATCAAAATTTAAACATATTGTGACAAATCACTCATGTTTGAACAAATTTGGATAGTCATAATACAAGTTAGTGGCTAAATATTTCTCAATTTTCTACAGTCTATTACTTAGACATAAAAAATCTGAAAGAGCAGGTTTATTGGAGATAACTGCAAAAAATCCAGATCACTGTTGTTGGATTATATTTGCTGGAGGAAATTTTTAAATAACTTCAGGAATCGTAGTCAAATAACTTCTGAAAAAGAAGTGGAAATAATTAAATAAGTAGAAATTGATAAGAATCATAAATTGTTTACATTTTTGGAGACAAAAGTAAACAGTATTTGGGAAAAAAACAGGTAACAGATGCCTTTGTCCATAGATTGCACAATGATTCTCGGATATTAGACACATTTCAGCGACTCCACAGTGAAGAAACCCAGTTTTTCATGCCGTATGATCTGGAGATTTCCAATCAGGATCTAAGTTACATAGTGAAAAAGTCTCGGCAATGGAGAGGAATTAATGGTGAAAGAAGGAAGGTGAGTTGGTTTGAAGCAGATTTGGTTTTTGATTGAAGAAAAGAAACACATTCTGTTGGTGTGTAGCTCTTCCCTTTTAGACTCAGATCTTCTTATAGAATAGACGATCAGCTTCTTTATCTGTGTGTCCTCGGTCTCTAACAGGGTCTGCAGCACGTGGTACATTTTTACTGTCTGTTCGCTTGTTACATAAATGGATGCATGCTTGAATGGTTGAGTAATTGAACATATTTGGTATGCATATATAATGAACATATAATCTATCTCATCCTGATCTCTACTTGATAGAACCCTAAACAGTGGCTTTTTAAGAATTCTACATGGGTCTACTTTTAATATACTCTATATATTGAATTCTGTTAATGTAATAGTTAATATAACATTATAGCAGCCATTTGCAAGACCACAGTCCCTAACTTAAAACAAATTTGATTTTATCATGCATTCATTCTGGTTTCTTCTTCAAAAATTCCTAACAGCATGATCTTTAAAAGGTGAAAATTGTGAAAAATTATCTTAAAAATTAAGCAGAGAACATTTTTCTATCTAGGATAATTACAAAGTGCCTGAGGTAGATAGAGTACATTTTATTTTATTATTAATTTTCACAACATGGAAGTTTAGCTATTTGGAAACAATCTAATATTATGTATCAAAATAGTTTGAGCTGAACAGTAGTACCTAACAAGAGAATACAAAGGAATATAGAAAATTACTTCAGTATTTATTATTTTAGCCAGGGAAAGTAGATGGTGAGGGTGGGGGTTGGGGGAGGAGGAGGGAAAGGAGAACAGGGAGGAAGGGAAGAAAACACAAATGCTTAGGTACTAGAAGGAAAATTAAAGGAGATAGTAAAACTCCTTAACCCTGTGGAGGTCATGGTCAAAGAATTTACAGTGTATGTCATGTGTATCCAAAAGTTACTTCCTTACTAGTGTGTGCTGAAATGCAAAAAAGAAAAAAAAAGCACTGCAAATTTGCACTTATTATATTTTTATAATAAAATACACAATTTTTCTTTATTTTCAGTTACAATGTACAAATTATTAAAGAAATATAAAAACATAAAGAACAAACATTATCTTTTCAAATAACAAAAACATGGATATTCCTAAAAAATGCAAACAAAAATGTCTTTAACACTAATTAATCAGAATCTTCAATAGCTGGCTTTGCAAAACATTTGTACGGTCACTGCGAACCAGATTGCTGAGCTCAAGGCGTGTATACTGTCCACTCGCTTGCAAAAATATTTTGATAAGTGACTTATTTTGGATGCACAGCACCTAACACATCTTTTTCTTTTTCTGCTTTTCAAGGGAATTGTATCAATGTCATCATTAGGATTTCCTTCAATTTGTGTTTGAAATTGATGAAGTTTCAGGTGTAAAGGTTTATGCACACCTGTACGGATTTCTGAATGCCTTTTTATTTGTTCTGACAGTAACTGTGTTACAGGATTTCTAATAAATATTCTGTGCCTTATTCTTACATTGCTGTTCAACATATGAACAGCCTGAGCATTTATTCCTGCAATATTCGAAGTTGCGTAGAATATAACCGGAGGTCACCCTCTGGTGTCCCTGGCCACATTATGTGCGCCCATCATTTGGTCCACAGAGTCAGCTGAGTCTGTTTGGCTGTAATATTCTATTATGTCAGAGTTTTGCAAATCTACCATATTTTGCCATGTATAATGCACACTTTTTTGCTCACATTTTTGAGTGAAAAATAAGATTCACATTGTCTATGGGTAGTACCTGAAATACCTTGTATCTGTTTTTGTGTTTTGTAATTATTTGTTACATAAAATTTCTTGTACCATAATATGTTCAAAAATACATGCTAAAATTCCTTTATAATACAAAAAAACAAGTATCAAAGTATAAATGAATAAAAAATTGAACTAAAAAATTAAAATGAAAATTTTTTTTCCTGAAAGTTTGGGGCAAAAACCTGGGTGTGTATTGTACATGGCAAAATATGGTAAATTTATGGCATCATGGAAATGCATACGTGAAACTAAAATTACATTTTTTCCATTTTTGGCTATATGAGATATAAGTGTGTAATCTGTGCCCAACGCAAATAAATTGGATTTTTTGGGCCTGTTTTTAGAAGACACAAATTTAGGGAGTTGTTGGGGTTTATTCTTATGAACAGTACCTACCTCTGAAAGTTGCTTCTTTTTCAAGTTGGAGATAAGATTTTATATCAGTAAACCAGTTATCTGCACAATATTATGTCCTGATGAGTAAATGGGTTTTGTCTCTTGACAATGTCTGCTGGTTTATCAGGTAAGGACCTCGAGTTGCTTATATTTCAAGATTTCTTGTGTGAAATACTTTTGAATTGACCATAGCAAATTTTTTTTTTTTTTTTTTACCATATTTACTGGGCTTGGATGGAATATACTATTGTCTGAACCCACATCTGCCCCTAAATCCAGGTAACATTTTGTCTATTGTTACATTCGGTAGCATAGGGTAACATAATTTATAATTTTGCAAATGCTGAGAAAATGTCTCTTACAGCTACTAATTCGTCCACTTTCAGGCATTCTCAGTGGGTGTCATCAAACCTGATATGATCATGAATAAATCTCAATCTCTGTAAAGATATCATAAGTCTAAAAAGTTCAATCCCACTACCATCGGTAGCCCATAAATCCTGCAAATTTAGCTGATTGCTGCAACGTAAACCAGCTAGATATGAGGCCTAGAAATGCTTCCCATTTGGAGTTGTCTATTCCTTTAGCATATCTTTTATGTGAAAACTGGCTTGAAGTAGAATCAATGTATTGATTTGCATATAATAAGATTAAATATAAGATATCGTTTGTGATAAAGCAGTGCCAAGTTTCAAGTTCTGTGCTGGCATTTTTTGTTGCATTTTGCTGAACTGACAAAAGTTGACAGAAAATATTCTGTAGCCATTTTCTAATTTGTCTTCTTATTGGATTTTTCCTCAATTTTTATTCTTTATCTTTTCAAAAAATACTCTTCATTCTTGACTTATTCATTTTCACTTTCTTCACTAGAAATGTCTTGCTCAGTATCCAAATCTTCCAAATGAACTTCCACATAATCTTCATTTTCTAAAACACTTTCATTTTCACACTTGATTCTGTAATTCTCATCATTGAACTTGAGTAGCATTCGCTGAAGTTCTTCAACATCTGTTAGATCATCGAATCAATATATTTTTCCAGCCATTTTCAATGGTAAATGAAAAAAAAAAACATGACTTTAAAGTTCATGAAAAAACAACTACACCAACATTGACTTCGGATTTCACAGTATCTCTCAGGTACAATTTGCTATCAAATATCACACACCCTTACAAAATACATGTCATAACCAAACTAATGACTTAAATGTTATGGCTTAACATTAGTCATGTCTATACATGCAGCTAGTCATGACCTTGAACCTAAGCACCTGATATATGTAACAATATTTAAGAAAAGAATTTGTATCTCTCAGATCAGCCATGACCTCTGCAGGGTTAATTGCTTGAAATTAATATTTATCCACTCTTTGTAAAATGTCTTATCTGACCCATGATGGACAAGAGTAGAACTTAGGATGAGGTCTCAAACCTGGAATGTCCAATATTATATGTGTACACATTCAAATGGGTAAAAGACAATTGGATTAAATGTAATTAAAATAAACAATCAAAAGCATTTGTGTTTTAAGTAAAATATTTTGGCATAAGTTCTGTTGGGCCATAGAAATTAATATGTTTAGATAAATTAGTATATCTAGATAAATGCTTGTTGTCCCCAACATGTATAGACTCAGCACCGACCAGTGATGAAACTTTAGAGATGCTTATGCAAATCATTTCAGCTCTAAAGCACATGTTATTTCCTGTTGTTGGAGTTTTGATTTATAAGCATACAGAAAAATTCTCAGACCTAACAAGATAGGCATATATTTTTTTTTTCAAAATATGGTATCGTTTGTATTTGTCTCTCTTCATTATACAGCTCCCTGATGACAGATGCTGTGTGTTTTTTTGTTTAATTTTTTGATTTTTTAATACTTTTTTAAAAATTTATTTTTTCAAGTACAGTTTTCCACCTTTTCCCGCCACCCCATCCCAACCCGCAGCCCTCCCCACCTCCCTCCTGCCTCCCCCACCCCATTATTGTCCATGTGTCCTCTATAATAGCTCCTGCAAACCCTTCATCCATTTCCCCTCAAATTCCCTCCCTTCTCTCCTCTGGTCACTGTCATCCTGCTCTCAATTTCAGTGTCTTTGGTTACATTTTGTTTGTTTGTTTGTTTTGTTGATTAAGTTCCTGTTAAAGGTGAGATCATATGGTATTTGTCTTTTACTGCCTAGCTTATCTTGCTTAGCATAATGCTTTCTAGTTCCATTCATGCTGTTGCAAAAGTTAGGAGCTCCTTCTTTCTTTCTGCTGCATAGAATTCCATTGTGTAAATGTACCATAGTTTCTTGATCCACTCATTTACTGATGGGCACCTAGGTTGCTTCCAGCACTTGGCTATTGTAAATTGTGCTGCTATGAACATTGGGGTGCATAGGTTATTTTGGATTGGTGTTTCAGGGTTTTTAGGATATAATCCTAGCACTGGAATTGCCGAGTCAAAAGGCAGATCCATTTTTAGTTTTCTGAGGAAATTCCATACTGCTTACCATAGTGGTTTCACCAGTCTGCAATCCCACCAACAGTGCCCTAGGGTTCCCTTTTCTCCACAACCTCTCCAACATTTGTTTGTTGCTTTGTTTACGTGGCCATTCTCAATGGTGTGAGGTGGTATCTCATTGTGGTTTTAATTTGCATCTCTCTGATGGCTAGCGATACTGAACATCTTTTCATGTGTCTCTGGACCCTCTGTATGTCCTCCTTGGAGAAGTGTCTGTTCAAGTCTTTTTCTCATTTTTTAATTGGGTTGCTTATCTTCTTAGAGTGGAGTCATGTGAGTTCTTTATATATTTGGAGATTAAACCCTTGTCTGAGGTATCATTGGCAAATATGTTTTCCCATATGGTTGGTTCTCTTTTTATTTTAATACTGTTTTCTTTAGCCATGCAGAAGCTTTTTATTTTGATGAGATTCCATTTGGTTATTCTTTCCTTTATATCCCTTGCTCTAGGGGACATATCAGTGAAAATATCGCTGCATGAAATATCTGAGATTTTCCTGCCTATGTTCTTCTCTAGAACTTTAATGGTGTCACAACTTATATTTAAATCTTTTATCCACCTTGAATTTATTTTTGTGTATGGTGTAAGTTGGTGCTCAAGTTTCATTTTTTGCATTTAGCTGTTCAGATCTCCCAACACCGTTTGTTAAAGAGGCTATTTTCACTCCATTTTATGCTGCTGCCCCCTTTGTCAAAAATTAATTGATCGAAAAGACTTGGGTTTATTTCTGGGCTCTCTGTTCTGTTTCATTGGTCTATCTGTGTGTTTTTATGCCAGTACCAAGCTGTTTTGATTACAGTGGCCTTGTGATACAGTTAGACATACATATTTTGTTTCTTGTGTCTCTCTTTTTTTTAAAATACTTTATTTATTTATTTTTAGACAGAGGAGAAGGGAGGGAGAAAGAGAGGACAGAAACATCAATGTGTGGTTGCCTCTTGCACATCCCCAACTACGGACCTGGCCTGCAAGCCAGGCATGTGCCCTGACTGGGAATCAAACTAGTGACCCTTTGGTTCCTAGGCCCACACTCAATCCACTGAGCTACACCAGCCAGGGCAGTTTCTTGTGTCTCTTCATGAGTTGGCATTTACACCATGAAAGCTTCCTCTTCCTTACAATTAATTTTTTAAAAGATTTTATTTATTTATTTTTAAAGAGAGGGGAAGGGAAGGAGAAAGAGAGGGAGAGGAACATCAATGTGTGGTTGTCTCTCACCCACCGCCTACTGGGCACATAGCCCTCAACCCAGGCATGTGCCCTAGACTGGGAATCAAACCTGTGACCATGTGGTTTGCAGGCCGTGCTCAATCCACTGAACTATATCAGCCAATGCTATTTTTAAACTGTTTTATGTTTGCTTGTTTTTTTCCAGTATTAATTCAACTATTAATAATAACTTTATTTTTTAAAGTTTACTATAAACTGAAGTTGATGTACAATATTTTTTAAAGATTTTATGTATTTACTTTTAGAGAGAGGGGAAGGGAGGGAGAAAAAGAGGGAGAGAAACATTGATGTGTGAGAGAAACAATGATCAGTTGCCTCTCGTATACCTCTCAATATGGGGTCCTGGTTGGTAACCCAGGCATGTGCCCTGACCATGAATTGAACTGGCAACTTTTCAGTTTGTAGTATGACATCCAATTCACTGAGCCACACCAGTCCGGATGTATAATATTATATCAATTTCAGATGTGCATAAATTTTGCTTGTTTAGTTTATTTCAACAGGTAACTCTATTGAATAATTGATGTACTAATTTCAACATATAATGCCAGTTTAATTGAGAACAATTATCTGTAATCTAAAATGCTAAATTAAGAGTAGAACAGACATTTTAAGATAAAAGTATTTCAAATAAGTCATCTAGAATTCTCACACTTTAAAATTTTGATCTAAATCTTTGCCATATTGCTACCTATTAAACATGTGCTTCTCATTTTTATGCTTTGGATTAAAAATTGTCATGTAAATGGACACTTTATAATATACTTAATTTCCTTTTATTAAATTGATAAATGCAAAAGAACAGAATACATTTACAGTATGACGAGAATTTAGGATTACTGCATTTTGTAATTTTTATATTGTTCATACACATAATTTGTCATTTGTGCAAAGACATCTAGATGATAATTTCTACATATTTTAGCCATAATTTTAGAAGGAAAAGGTCACTTTTGGTAGTCAGAAAAGACATCGTTCTATTAAACTAATTTGCCTACATGCAAATTTTGTCATTTTTACCTCATTAACTATTTATCATGGAGTAAAAAATATATATATTCATGAAGGGGCAGCTCACAGCCTGATGGAGCTGGAACTAATATTTTGCAACTCTAATGATTTTTTGCATTCTTAATTAGATAGCATAAGGTTGATATGATTAGGTCAGGATGTAGTGTTATTCATTAAAATACATTTTAGAAGCTGCCCTTGCAATTAAATAATGAGCCTATGAATTTAATATTATCGACCCAATTATTATCCCATGCAAATGTATACTTTTAATAAATTTGTGCCGTAGGACCTTCATTAGCAACAGAAGAAATGATATTTCTAGGTACATAGATTGAATGGGTATGGTTAAACTTATATAATAGTTTCAAACATATCAAGAAGCAAAGCTTCAATACTTGGGAATTTAATTCCAAAATGTGCCTTACTATTTGTTGAAGACTAATTTGCATTGTAATTATTTTCTTAAGGAAACTACCACTTTAAAATGGGCTATCAGAGCTTATAAAAATAGCAGGATGTTAGGCAGAGATGGAGGTTTAGAGAAAGTTGTACATCATGAGACAGTGGAGTATAAATTAGAGATCTATTCGAGCGGTATAATTGGAAAACATAAAAACTAAAATGTCTATTTCTCTTGCATCTATGTTATCTGAGAAATGCCATATGCAATAAATGAAGATTATTTTTGTTGTGTTAGAATAGTTTTTATTAATAGACACCTGTACAGTGGAAGTATGTGAGGTACTCTGATAAGGAGCTGCCCACTTCTTATCATAAATGTGTACAAGGTAACACATACGCACGGAAACATATCCTGATCCCTCAACTTTGCCTAAGAGTTGCTATTTATATGCTACTGTGTGATCTGTGGATGACCACAGTTTTTTGAATTCTTTAGCTCATTCTTCATAACAACTTCTGTTATGAAGGTTGTATACAATTTATAATTTTTAGTAAAAGGAGACAAAGAAGTTGAACCTCTATTTAATATTAAATTATATAGAGAGGTAAAACTAAGCATTTTTATTGACACAGCAAACTATGGACAGTGTGTCTTGGTTTGACTAGTGTTTTCCTGCAAATACTGCTCATTTCTACTTGGGGAATATAGTCAGGGAGGAGAGCAAGCTTTGATGGCGGTCATGGATGGCAGGCTGAGAGCAAACAGATAAAATGGAAGCATGTTGATGGGGATTTCGAATGGAGACGCATGATGGACTTTGCTAACTCCTCTTAAGGAGACAGTGAGTAGAAGGGGAGTAACGGGAAATACCAAGGCAAGTTTGAAAATTGAAAGTAATTTGTTTTGGCTAGAACAAAGGACAGAAAGGTGGGAGAAGGGGAGAGATCAGCCTGGAGAGGTAGACTGGAGAGTGGCAGTGTGCACAATTAGTGGAGACTATATATTTATCATAGGGAATGGGAAGCTATTGACATTTTAATGAAAAGAAATAACTCATTAAGTTAAGAATTTGGCTTACCATTGAATTGAACTCTATAAATTGTTTATTTTAAAGCTCTAATGAATACTTTTGCCTCTTGGGAAGTAAATAGTTCAATGCACTCTGTCTAACACGTAATTCAATTTTCCATCGAGAGTTGTTTATTCACGGAAGGTCTAAATTATCCATGGCATTTCTAACTTCCTCATTCAATTCCCTCCATAATCATGTGTAGATTGTGTTCTCTGTGCCACCGCGTATTCACCATCCTGACTTGCAGCAAACAGAACGGTTCCATGGTTTTGAGCATTTTGTAAGCTTGATGAAAACTTGAAAGTAAATGAAGATAAATAAGCTCAATGGGACCTAGCTACATTTAAAATTAGGAATGGAATGTGGGAGATAGTGGAAATGGAAACCAGGAGTCAAAGGGAATCCAAAATGGTAGATGACAGAGCGGTGGCTAGAAAAGGCAAGCTTGAGTCTTGTTGGTTCAAAGTGTAAACAGGCTGGTTTGATTATAGGAAATGGGAACCAGGGGCATAACTGAGTTAGAGCTAAGGAGCATTTTAATTCCTTATAGCAAGAGAACAAAAGGTGGTCTCTCAAACCATCTACATGTGATACTTCTGGCCCCCTGACTGCAATTCCACTGGACTTTCACATTCACAGCTTTACCTTTGGAGGTTCCTGCTTCCAAATTTACTGAAAGGCTTTTTACACTAACTGCCGGGCACTGAATTAAATATCTACCAATAAGAAAGAAACATCTCGTAGTCCAGGGCAGAATTTTGAGTGAAAGAGACATAAGAAGCAATGTAGGAGATAAATAAACTATCTTTGATGGAAAGTCAGTACACTACATTTTAAATACATAATTTTTTTGCGTTGAAGAAGAACCTTAATTTTTTCAGTAAAGAAGGGATCTCAATGAATACAGCCAAAAGTATGCCTAAATTATCTTAAATAAATGGGTTTCTGCTCAGTAATCAAATACATATTCTGAACTCCATGTCCCATGTCATGTTCTTCCAGCATTGAAAAATTTCCCAATTCTACAGAACCATGAAGACAATTATCTTGGAAAGGTTTTTATATAAATGCAGACTATAATTAGAACTATTAACACTTATATAAATTCCAATTCTTGGACAATGGAGAAATATATGCATGTATATATACATATATATATGTGTGTGTATGATTTAAAAATATATATGACAACTGACATTTATTTCTCTTTTGCTTAGTTTGTTTGAATTATAATAAGCAAGCAACAGAGGATAATGATCTATATTGGTATAATGGTTTGGATTAATAGATATATATTTCCCTCTTGAACTTTTTTTTTAACCTCTGAACTTCTGGAATTTTGTTTCTAACTTATCCAATATATTCTTAAAATGTCCACAGATCATTTGTTCATGAAGAAATTGCTCTCTTCTATTAAGTGAAAATGATAGATAACTAGCAGTTTTTTCAAGATACCTCAAATGTTTGTGTTTTAAGATTGACAAAGACATTCCATTTTGTAAGTACTTTACCCTCGATTATAAAATCATTTCTATTTGAAGCGAAGTGCAATCCATATGTTTTTGATTCATTAACACTTAATTCTCTAGCATCCCTTTACTAGAGTGCTATATAGCAGCCTTTTCATCTTTTTTATAAGCTTATTTTCCTCAGACACAGGAAATCAAGTTTTTCTAAGAGTAAACAAACTTAAACTCAAAGAGACATGAGAGAGTTTTGTTTGTAACAGAGCACCTATTAGCTTTGAATTACTTCTATACTCAATATGCAAATTTCTTTTTTAGAGTTTCCTAAGAATTAACGGTGACACAATACAGGTTTTCTGTTTTATTATTTACTAAATTTTCCTACCATCTTACTCTCATTTCTCTTCATGATAAAATAGCCAATTACTAATATATTAATGAACAAGTCATTAATGAGAGTTATTTAATTGCCATCTTATTATTTATTCTTATTAATAATGCAGGAGCTACTTATATTTTAATAATTATGTAGTAAGAAATGGAATTTCATGTAAAGCATTAAACAGTGTTCTTTTTTTTTTTCCTTTTGGAAGTACATTGTTCTTGACCAGGAAGAATGAAAGTCAAATGCTCTTCCATATCTTATTGTTATTTGATAAATGCAAGCTCTCCAACATTACTTGAATCTGTATAGGCCTTTTTTTTTTTAAATCCTCTCCTGAGGGCACTTTTTTCATTGCTTTTAGAGAGAGAGGATGGGAGAGAGAGAAACTTCGGTGCAAGGGAAAAGCATCAATCGGCTGCCTCTCTAAAGCACTAAGACTGGGGGATGAAATCGGGACTTGGGATTGTACACATTCACAGGGGGTACCACAGACACCCTGAACCCAGACCAGGAATCAACTCACAGCCTAGGTATGTGCCCTGACCAGGAATCAAACCAGAAACCTTTTGGATATGGGTTGATGCTCCAACCAACAGAGCCACAATGGCCAGGGCACATCTGTATAGGCTTTAATGAGACTAAACTAAAACTACTGAAATGGTATATCTCTTATTAGCCAAGTTTTCCTTCAGGGGTGTCCAACTTCTTGGCATCTCTATGCCACACTGAAAGAAGAAGAGTTGTCTTGGACCACACATTAAATACATTGCAACATGTAAGCACACAAAAAAACCTCATAATGTTTTAAATAAATTTATGATTTTGTGTTGGGCTGCATTCACAGTCATCCTGGGCTGCAGGTTGGATACCCCTGCTATCAAATTTCTATAGGATGTTCTTTGAGCTTTTAATAGTTGCTAAGGTTGAATAAATTAATAGTGCAAAAATGACACCATATTACTACTACCTGTTCAGAGATTATTTGTTTGACTCTCAACACTAACATTTTTAGTAGATTGGTCAAAAGGAATTTTAAAAAGAACAAATATATGTGCTTTACATTGTTCTCATTTTACAGATTAAAAAATGGGGCTCAGAGAGATGAGATACTTTCATTCATTCATCCATTTATTTGTTCGTTCACTACGTTTTTGTTGGTTATGTTTTATGAAGTAAGCCCATTTGTTAGGTGCAAGTGAAAGTAAGATGAAACAGTGTCTGTTCCCTTATAACCTAGTAAATAAGATAACAGGTGAGAATATAATAGCAATACAGGAAGACAGTGGAGTGTGGAGCTATGTGTTGGGTGGTATGGTGGTAGCTTGAACAATGATAGTATTAACCCGTTTGAAGGAAGATTCCCATTTGGAAGATTTTGATTAAAGATCTTCCAAAATAAAGTGTAATTAAGAAAAGTATTTGAAGATGAAGAGTAGTAAACGATAGGAAAGCAGTAGTTAAAGGACAAATGGGTACTCCAAGCAGAGGATATACTACCATGGTGTTTTGGAGAACTGAAAAGAGTTTACTACAGCTGGAACATAACTGACATGGGTGATAGGGAGCACTAAGATTGGATAAATAAATGATAGATGGATACATGTTAGTATCTCACTTTGTGTCCATTCCAAAACCACAGTTCCCAGTAATTCAATATGAACTTGTGCAAAAATGTCTGGCCCATGGCAGACTATAGAGTGAAACAAAAATTACAAAGATTTACATAAAATTGTCATAATGGTTATATCTTCCCTTGATGTAGGAGTACAGGAAATTTATCTTATCTTCTTTGTACTTATGTAATTTCCTACTAATACTTGTGATGATTTTTTCATAATTATAAAGAGAGACCTATGAAAGTGATCTTTGAAAGGGAAAAGTATCATGCACAATTTAAAATCCTTTACAAGCCACTGTCTCATACCACTGAGGGACATCTGTAGAAAGATGAGACAGACACAACTAGTAAGTCATGTTATGCTCACAAATAGGTGTCTGAGCTGTGACAATCTGTGTGTAATGTAATGGCCTCATGATCTGTCTTTAGACAGGGAGGCAAGGATATCAGAGACCATCCGTGTTGTAAGAACATATTGGCTAATGTGTTCACACTGTGTGTCTATGCATTCTATTTACTTTCTCTCAAGATTTGTTGAAATATGCACCTTGCTTAACTTGGTGGCAGAATCTGGTCACACTTTGTTTCTCCAGATGAGAGATTTAGTTGGTTGGTTCCCTTGTCTCCAATTACTCCTTTCCAATTAGAAATGCCATTTGGTTTCCACTGTCACCGCCAACAGCAGCCGTTGTGGTTTATGCCTCGATTAGGTCCTAAAACACAGCTAAGCTTCTGTGACTGTTCCTGCTGCACATTTGGCAGGAACAGAGTCACCATGCTGCACTCCAAGCGGTACAAACTGCCATCTACATTTAGTTCCTGGGTTCCAGGCTGGGCCCTTGGCTTCTCGGGCAAGCTGTTAAACAAGCTCTCATTGTCCCTCTGCAGCCTGTCACCAAGTCAGCTTGTGACTCATTTGTTCCCTTGCTTTAGATACTTGCTTATTTTTAATTTCTTGGTATAAAAAGTATGTTTCTGATGGGGGGGTTGGTAAATATTCCATGATTTATTAAAAAATAAATTTTGCCCTATCTAAACATCTGACCTTCTTGATTGCCTTCAAATCCTTGGCTTTTCATAGTTAGCTGATATTTCTCTCCTAGATCTCTTCTAATTGTCTTAGTCACATAAAGAGACTTAAAAATCATGAGCATTAAGTCTGTTTACATCATTAGAATCGGATAAACTGTGTCAATAAGTTTATTTTCATTTTTTAACAAAGAATGCAGTGCTTCAAAGCCTTTAGTTTTTTTTTTTTTTAAATCTCTGATTGCAAAATCTAAAACAAAATGTCAATGGAATCTAAGTATGGAAAATTAAGTACCCTTTATTGACTTCAAACTCTGGGAAGTCTACATAGAAAATAGTCACAATTTACTCAGAGATAGGGATTCTGATACATATAAAGATAGTGTATTGCTTCTAATCATAACACTTCTCTATATCTATGGCATATATTGCAAAAAAAAACCCTGTTAATTTTTAACCAAATTTTCTCTGTTGCCAACTTCTTTTACTATTAATATTTACTTTTAATATCTGTAGTTTTCACTTCTCAAATTCCATTTTTTTTGCCTATATATCCCAGGAATAATCTAAAACTCCTTCTAAAGGAGTCCTTGGGCATCTCTTAAAATACAGCTAAGACCCTCACATTGGTCAGCAGACCCTACCAAGAAAAATGTTGAGTTAAGTAATGAAAGTCTTAGTTCATTATTTTAAAATACATTTGCCTCTTTAAAATGGGTAAAATAAACTTTAACTGCTTTATTAAGATATAATTTGTATACCATAAAGTTCATCCAATTAAAGTGCTTAATTTGGTGGTACTCATAGCCATCTTTACCAAAATTTTATTTTAGAAGATTTTAACCCTTGCAAATGTTATCATGGAAATGAAAATTGTAATCGAGAAGTAACTCACAGAACTTGAGATTTCTGAGAGCATATATTTGGATCCCAGTTTAAGGAACAATGTTTTAGGTGCTTAAGGGTACAGGACAGACCTGGGTTGACCTCTGAAGAATTCAGCACTATATAACCTTCTTAAAGCAAATACCTGGACGTTTCCTTTCCTGCAAATGTACACTGAATATTTCTGCACTAGGCCTTTGCTGTCATATTTCCTTTATGGAATTCCCTTCCCCACAATTTTATCTCACACAAATCCTCAGCGTTCAATGGGCAGCCTACATATCAGCTCTCTGTGAAGGTTTTAAGGAGCTGCCTCTCCAATCCAACAGAAATCAACTTCTCCATCTCCATGTGTTCAGAACCGCTAAGAACTTTGTATTGACCACATTCTGATTGTACTTTGTTTTTTCAATGAATTTCATCTAGTTCTTTAGTAATCAAAAGTTTTTTAAATTTTCCTATTTCTCCCTTTCTTCAGAATGTTTCCCTCAACACTAGACTAGGAACTCTTCTCATACATTAAATATTCAAGTAATGTTTACTTGAACTCAATATGCCTTTGTGGAGGCCCACCTCCCGAGAAAGCCATCTCTGCCTTTCCTGTTGTTTGGCTGGGGTGCCAAGGCTTAGTAAGCAAAAAAAAAAGAATCCCCTCTCCTGCAAATTCCCATGAGGCTTCCATAGAGACACAAATATACACTGCTTTCTGCTCCCTCACATCTTCTAGAAATAGGACTACTGAATAGGGTATTTGTATACTCAGAATTCATGAGATGTGCACATAATCCATATTCTTTTCTTTTAACTTGAGGAATCCAAGTAGTCTTTTTTTTTCCTAAAATTTTTTAAGGGATTTTAGAGCAACATAGCCTAGAGGAATTTGAACCCAAGGTTCAATAATAAATGCCAAGAAAAGAAAAAGTTATTAATAGTGTGCAGTTTTTTTCCTCTTGAGCCTCATGATAGCTCTTATGATGTTCTATTGTTGCATACCATTATAGCCGTGTAAGAGGAAATGACGCTAGAGATCATCAGGATCAAAAGAGAATTGGCTCTGTTATGATAATAGTGCTTTTCTGAAGCTCTCACTTTATTTGCCATTACTTCAAGGTCATAGGTAAAATCTACTGTAGTTTTTACTTCAGATACTAAAAGTTTACATCATTATTTTTTTCTCTTCTTGATAGAATATAAAACAATTTGTATGGGGAGATAAATGTTGATGGAAAGAGACTTGATCTGGGGTGGTGAACATACAGTACAGCATACAGATGATGTATTACAGAATTGTAGCCCTGAAACCTATGTAATTTTATTAAGCAATGTCACTCTAATAATTCAATGAAAAATAAAATAATAAATTGCTATATAAATATATGTATTTATGTGTATTATCTGTTCATGTGATTATGTAATTTAATAAATTAAATTCTTACCATTAAAAATAGAACAATTTCAGTGTTGTAATAGACATTAATTATGTGTAAGCAATGTTGAAAATTAACCCAATTAACATTATTCTCTTAATTACCATACCTGGAAGGTAGCTGTTATTTTCTGCAATGCTTCAACAGATAGACAAAGTGATTCATCAGAGTCCAGGGACAGTCACGACGGAACACTGCACTTTACTGCAAATTGCCATAGCTCATGAAGAGCTTATCATCACAAACTAATATACTTGATTGCCCTCAAGATTATTTGAGAGCAGTGCTCAGCAAATGATGTATCTCTATTTGCCTTCCATTTTTCTCAATTTCTCCAAGATTATTTGCAATCATCAGGCAAACTGTTGAAAATTCATTGAAGGAATGTTTGTCACCAAGGGATTGATGTAAACAGGAGAGAGCTCTCAAATTTTCTGTCCTGTCTGCACTGCCAAATATTTTGATTATTCTTGGCAGAGCATGCTGCATATACTGTCTTGTGTAACTTAAAACTTGATTTACTTTACAGTTTAATTCATTTGCCTATTATTCACCAAGAATAACTGAGATCAAATTTAACCTCAAAAATAAAATGTGATATTCAGTCATCCTGAAGAGTAACATTGACACCACGTATTTCTAGAGTTTGTTTTACTTTTTTTGGTGTAGGGATTCTACCACTAGGGTAATGTATATTTGATGTGTTGGATTCACTGAGAAGTCAAATATCCTTCTATCTATATGAATCAATGTTAGAGAAAAGTTTAATTTTTATCACTAAGTGGAAATTTTATAGATGAACTAACTCACTTAGTAGCCTAGGCAGTCATAATGCTTCCTTCCTGCCTTCATTTCTTCTTCCTCCTGTCCCTTCCTTCTTTCTTTTCTCTCTTCTTTTCTTCACTCTTTGAGCAATAACAACTTTCTTGTCGTTGGATAGAAATCAAAGCTATAATACATAATCCTCACACTCGAAGACTGTCCAAACCATTCTACAATGATGATACTAGGAATGCCTGCACATTCTTTGAAATGATCCTGTCAGCCACTGATATTTCCCATTTACAGTATTAGGGAAAATTGCCTCTAGGAAAACTTTTTAAGAGGAATATAATGAGGAAACATGATGGCAGTTAGCTAAACAATTTAATTGAAGAACTTTTTATTAATTGTGCGTTCCAACCTCCAGACTTAGCCAATCCTGACACTTGTGAATGTGAATATAATGGTGAAAGATACTTTTGTGTTTATATTTTTTATCTAAACCTAATGATAATGAATTTATGGATTTAACAAATAATAGTCTGTATCGTATAAATAGACAAATTGGTTTTTCATTAAAAGATATATGAAAATGGGCATTAATATGATTTTCACATGTTATAAAACAGAAAATGTCATCAAGTGTTTACTTATGTAATTCATTTCTGTTGTTTCTGATAAAGGTTTTGCCATCCTCAACTACATTTATAATTGCTTTGCAATGAGTGATGAAGCATAGCAAGTTATGCTGTTATGTAATTAGAGTGGAGTGAAATGTTTATATCTGCTTGATTTTTGGTGAAGAATCCTCTTAGATTGTAGGAATGTCATATGATTGTATAGGCAGGAACATTGCTTAATAATTCAGAGTGCTGAAAACTAATAAGAAAATGGAGTCTCTTTAGAGAAGTGTATGTCTTTTCCTTGGCCTTTTAAAAAATTTTACACCTAAAAGATTTTACTTCTCCCATCTAACAAACAGTTATTCGGATAGTCCATGTAAATATAATCAATTTGTAAATTTTAACTTAAAATAATTGAAGGCAATAGTAGTACCTTACACTAATATTATACATTAGAGTCTTCAACATGTTGTCAACATAATTATTTGCTCCTTAGAGAATCTTTGAGGTAATTAGGTCAGGAAATTTCACAGGTGAGGGAAATTAGTGAGATTCAGAGAGATTACTTGCCCGTCGTAATAAATGTCACAACCAGGACTAAAATCTAGGACATTGTTCCAGGCATAATTTTTGTATATGTGAGAATGTTTCAGGAACAGGATGAAAACCTCCTGAATAAGAACCGTTTGCCTTTAATTTTATACTTTTTAGTAAATAATATGTAAATAGGTTATACGACGTTTTGCCCTCAATTTGAAATCTGAAAATGATGAATGGTAAAATGGCCTCTCCTAGATTTTCAACACAGGAATCTCAGCTAATATGCCAAAACATGAAAAGTCAAGCAGTAGGGAGTAGGTTTTTCAGTTTTTTATTCTACATCAACTTGAAATTGCAATATTGCTCCCAAGACACTGATCGGGACAGGGTCTGATCCTGTGGTAGGATGTAGTAAAGAAGTGCCCAGATGACATCAATGAGGTTCTACGGGTAGGGAGAGGTTCCAGGTTACAGAAGACCACCTAAAGGACTAAAATAGCATATTTTACCTGAATCCTGAAACCTTGATGGAAGAAGATTTCAATGTCATATTCATAGTTTATATGTCTTAACTTATTTAAGTAAATAATTTTTACAAGTTATGTTCCTGAAACAAGAAGTCCCTACAAAGGTTAAAAACTTATTTCATGCACACACACACAAAAAAAAAATTAAAAGACTTCTATTCAATATTAAAAGAATCGCTAATTTGTGCAAAGGAAGAAAATCAAAGTAGTCCTTTGACTTTAATTTTGTCATACAGCCACTGTCTTTTTTTTTTTAACTTTATTGTTGTTCAATTACAGTTGTCTGCATACTCTCCCCTCCCCGCCCCCTCCAATCCCACCTCCCTTCCCTGCCTCCCTCTCCACCCTTGGTTCTGTCCATGTGTCCTCTATTGTGGTTCCTGAAAACCCTTCTCCCCATTGTCGCCTCCCCCCTTCCCTCTGGCTATTGTTAGACTATTCTTAATTTCAATGTCTCTGGTTAAGTTTTGCTTGCTTTTTGCTTTTGTTGATTATGTTCCAGTTAAAGGTGAGATCATATGGTATTTGTCCCTCACCGCCTGGCTTACTTCACTTAGCATAATGCTCTCCAGTTCCATCCATGCTGTTGCAAAGGGTATAAGCTCCTTCCTCCTCTCTGCTGTGTAGAATTCCATTGTGTAAATGTACCATAGTTTCTTGATCCATTCATTTGTAGATGGGCACTTAGGTTGTTTCCAGCACTTGGCTATTGTGAATTGTGCTGCTATGAACATTGGAGTGCATAGGGTTAGTCACTGTCTTAATTGGAAGTTAAGAACTCACAAAATGCACTTTGGAATCTGGATAATTTAACTTTATTTATTTTTATTTTTTAAATTAAATTCATTGGGATAAAAATGCTTGGTAAGATTATATATGTCGACAGAAGAAGATTAGGATAGTATAACTTCAGACACTTCTTATCTTGTCCTCTACTTCCAATACATCCTTGTATCTCTGTGTCAATGACAACAATGTACAGCATGAAGTGTGTGTGTTGGCTTCGAGGCCCAAGAGAGAAATACCCATTAAAATGCATGAAATCACACAGTGCAGCTGTGTTCAGTCCCTTTACCTTGAAATATAGAAGATTCAGTGGAAATGTCACTTTTCCCAATAATCTTCATTGGCCTTTCACCCCCAGACACCTCTTTCCCCCGAAAGTAACTTCACTCAAAACTGCTTGCAGTTTCAAAACGCAGACCTTAGCCAACTTCCAAGCAGGAAATACCACCAATTCCCTTCTATGTATATAGAAAATCTGCAGTTGCACTCCCTAAGTGTGCTCACTCCCCCATACTACACTAGGATTTTTAGCATATTTACAGGAACCACATGATATTTTGGCCACAGCCAAGTAGTTTCCTGGACAAAGGTCTCTGAGCTTCTTTCTCTTGAATCATCTGATTGCCCCCACTATTTTCTTTACATGATAACACATTTTCTCTTTTTCTCTCATATGTCACACACACACACACACACACACACACACACACACACACACACACACACACACACACACACACGGCCCCTTTCAGTGTTCTCTTCCTTCTTTATACTGTTTCCTTAATTCCACTAGATATAAATCACTGCATAAACTACAGGACCGAAGACCTGGGAACCTGAAAGCCCTGCTGTTATGCGCAGGTTTATAGACTTGTTATTTTCATTATTGCTTTATAAACAGTGTTTGAAGCAGCGTGCAGGTTAAGTAAAAGAGCACTGGGGGCTTCAGTCGCTGGGGCGTTTGGAAGCCATGGTCTGGGAAAGAACACTTGTACTTTAGCATGTGAAACAGCCAGACTTGAAACGTATGAGACCGCTTTCATGAGTCAGTCTTAGCGTCAGAAGGGAAGTTTCATAGCAGGCACCAGTGACTCTTTTTAAGAACTGCATATCACTGAGTTTTGAGCAACAGCTTGGACACCTAACATAGTGTGTGAAATAGAATTGGCCCCCTGGAGGAGCAGGGGCGTTTTCATTCGTAGTTTAAAGGGTTCCTGCTTGACTGTTTTGCCTTTTCGCTTTTATCATTAGCTTCTTGCTTATTGCTGGCTAAATCACAGAGATGTTTCCTTTTATTTCTGTAATTTGAAATTTGTAATGGGGGACCTCATTTGGATTTATTCTTTGAGCCACTTGCTATCATTGAATGTGACTATGAGTATTTCCAGTTTATAGTACAAAATACATATAGGATGTTCTATATTATTTCCTTTTACAAAGTTGAGTATTTAACTTGCAATACTTTTATATCCTTCTATTAAATAACATCTCTAGCTAACCTTATTAAAAATCCTTTTAGTTCCTGATATAATTATTAAGACAATGATATGGCTACTACTCCCACCGTGTAAAAGTTAATAAAGCACTTTTACACATGTAATTTCAATGAAAGAGTATAATTTAATAAACAGATTTTATTTTTCTATTTAATAATTAAACAAAGACTTCAAAGAGGCTTTAAGACTTGGACAAGTTTCCAGTAAGTATCAAGCCTTGAATGAAACAGGTTTTTGTCCCCAACACTCTTTCCTTCACAGCTATTGGAATTTGCTGATAATACGTGATATAACATTAAGGTATATTACATAAGAGTTTACTACTTTGTTGACTGTGATGTAATTTATTAAATTTAAACTATTAAATTAAACATTAAAATAATTTTTAAGAATCTAGGTTACTATTGAGCCATTAATAATGTTGAATATGTATATTATAACCTTCATGAGAAAATAGCAAATTTTATGTCACATTCTTAACTTCAGAGAATCTATTGTTCAAGTAAAATAGCTAAAAACTATAAACATTTTAAAAATAGAAAACAATTTAAGGCAATTATTAGTGTAATAATGTCAATTGTAGAAGTTGAAGCATTAGAGACCACATTGTTTGGGTTGGTATGAGAGAGATTGTTTACTTCTTAAAAACTATACACACACACACACACTTTAGACCGTTGACATGATTATCCCCAGAGATAGACAATGTTCTAGTATGTGACACCAGAAATGTCCTCCCGGATGTGATCTTCCTCTGGAGATTCTCACAGGAGAGAGCTGCTACCGATGGCTGAAATACGGAGGTGCCCTCCTCCCGTGTTCAAACCAATAGACGTCTAGGTGAGCTTTCTTTGTCTTGAGTATTTCAACACAGCTCTAACCACTCTTAACTTATAAAAATAATTGGTTAAATACTTAGAACAATGGAGAAACAAGATGAACATGTAAGAGGTTTTGAGCTTACAAAGTACTTTATGACCCTACTACTATGGCTAATTTGCTAGGTGGGAAGACCCTGACCTATTAAACCTCACTTCAGAGTCACAGCTACCACACCTCTATCCTGATGAACACATAAATTTTTAGGAACTTCCTACTTCCTTGCTGCTTTTTAACTCTCAGTTTGCTGCTAAACAGAGGAAACTCTTTACAGCCAAAATGAAATAGAAAATGATCTCCCAGGGTCCTTGATGGTAGCAGACTAGGATGTTTATTGAGTTCATTTTCTGGTCTGGGAGACAGTCTTTCCCCAGGTGATTTGTAAACCTATGTTGACTGAAAGAATGAATGATCCAAATTCAGGGAGAAATTCAAGTCTTCGTTTTCTGAGAATAGAATTATCCCATAACAAACTCAGTGATACAGTGATACTATCTACATAATTATGATATTTCTACTATAGGATTCATATTACCAGGCAACAGGGGGAGGTTACCATGCTGTTAGATCATAGTAAGGGGACAATGTGAAAAAATGAAAAGTTTTAACATGCCTCCTGAAAAATGCAACATAAGAGAGAGGAAGCACTAATGTTTAACGTGATATGTTAAGCCTGTTAGGTGTCTGAAAATAACCTTATTTTTCCAAGAATAGAAAATGTGTCTGCTAATGAGCTTTAATCAGCAGGCTTCTTAATTAAAAGAATGTGAAGAAAGAGAGGAGGGGAAGTGGGACAGTGCTTTTAGCCAGGTCATCCTTCATGCCCCAAGAGGCATCATGTTGCTTGTAATGTCAATAAACTTTCTTCTTTAAAAGAATTATTTAGTCTGCAAGCAGCAAATAAAGTTTTATTTTTTCCTCACACATAAAATTTATCCCAGACAGACCACCGGCCTGTAGTTAAAAAAATAAAATAGCGAAAACCTCAGGGTTTATTTGATGTTATAAATCAGAATATTAAAAGTCACATATGGGAATAAGATTATAAGTGTGTAAACTTCCTTTCATAAAAGTTACTACAGAAATGTGAAGCCTGTATATTCCCATTATTCGCATTTTTATTTGGAAAGTTAAAAAATATGTAATGTTTACCAAGAAATCTGTAGGTGTTAGGTATTTGACAAAAACCTCTCAAAGGATCAATTATAAAGTTAACCCAAATCACAGAGCACGTGACTAAGAAATGAAAGCGATCCATACCTTTGCTGTACAGAACATAGACATCAGAAGCTTTATGTACAGGGAGGGCAGTTTATCCAGCAAAACCATCTTCTCCCTGTTTCTCAATGGGTGAACATTTATCAAATGCCTATTAGGTTGTCAGAATAAGTATTCGTGGGAGCTAACAATGAGTATTTGTTCTGTGTCAAGCTATGTCCAAGTGCTTCACGTGGATTACGTGGTTCTCAGACTCTTACTGTTAGAAAAGTGCCATTACAAATGAGGATCCTGAAGCTCAGAGAAGTTAGATAACTTGCTCAAGATCACACAGCTAGTAAGATTGGAGCAAGGATATGAAATCAGGACACAGTAAGATATGCTTCTCTTTAAATTTATCATACAACTGGGAGGTTCATTCTAGATGTCTATCTAAAAATATGAAAACATACAGTAATCTTTATAGGTCTGTTGCTCACAAGACCAAAAATTAGAAATAATTAAAGTGTCCATCAACCGGTGACAGTAAAGGTAAAGGGATTATGCAGACATACCTAGGTTCCAAACCACGTGATTCTGAATTAACCAAAAGGGAGATTTTGGAGGGTGGTCCTGACCTAATTGGGTTATTTATTTATTTATTTATTCATTTATTTATAAATGTATTTTGGGAGGATTCTCAATTTTTAAATTTTCATCATTGTTCTTGTTGTTAATTCTATGAATCCATACTAATGTAAGTAGTTTTAAAGTTTTATCTGTGGGACCCAGCAAGCAAGCATCCTGTGTCTTTTTGACATCTTGGTATAGGTGGCCATGGATAGAGCCTACGTCTAGACATTTTCATTTCAAATACTACTTTTAAAAAATTATCCTCAGATGACATTTTTGACATTCTATTAAGTGTATTAGAGTTACATGGTCAATAAAGTTATAAAGGTTTCAAGTATAGCATTCTATAACACATCACCTACATATGGCATTGTATGTTTGCCACCGAAAGTCAAGCATTGTTCTGCCATATGGATGAGATTTTTAAGGTGCGTCCCAGCCTTTCTTGAAGGAGAGATTCAGAGTGATAGAGATTCTCTTTTTGTCCTTGAAGAAACATGGTTTGAACCACCTATGATGGAGGCCAGGTGTGAAGGACCTAGGGGAATGAAAATAGCCCCCCACTGACTGCCAGAAACCCAAATGGGCATGGAAATGGATTCTTCTCCAGCCAGGCCCCAGATGAGAGTGCAGCCTGGCTGATGTCTTGACCATAGTTGATATTACACTGACCAAAATGGCCCAACTAACCTGGACTTCTGATCTAAAGAAACTGCAACTGATATAAGCTAATAAGTTTGTTGTATAATTTGTTGCACACCAATAAAAACTAACATGTTACATACTGTATCATTGTATTTATATGAAATATCCAAAAGAGGCACTTAAAACCCTGAGGGGTGGGGGAAACTATGGCTCTGGATAGAAAAACAAGTGTATGAAGAGCGTGCAGTGTGTATGGAATCTTGTGTGTGAACTGACATAATTCTGAGCCCACCACTGAGACGTGTGTGTATGGGGAACAGATTTAAAGAACTAGGGCAAAGGGTTTTAGAAATTAACTGCAATATAAGTCCAAGTCCTAGACCAAACTCTGAATGTCACCTGCGTGCAACATTTCAAAATAGTATTTGCAAGATCTGAGGAAGTTTAATTGCCATCAACACTACCATACCAAAGTGAGACAGAACTTGCATTCAGACCCTGACTGGGTTGGCTGCTTGATATGATGAAACAAAAGCAAAAATATATACTATTCAGAGATATTTTAAAAAGTCAAGGATGAAATGCAAAATTACACAATCTATCAAGAACCAGGAAAATATAATTGAAAAATTCATACCCTATGATGACCCAGATATTGGAAGGACTTTGAATTAACTATTTTGATCATCCTTCATGAAGTACAGATGAACTCTTTGCAACAGATAAAAAGATAGAAGTTTTCATGAAAAAGTAGCAACCATAAAAAATTTAAAAAATGGAAATTTCATTGAAAAATACAAGAGCTGCAATAAAAATTTACTCTGTAGGCTAGATTAACAGAATTGAGGTGAGAGAAATAGAGTAAATGCACTTGAAAAATAGTTCCACAGAAATTATACAATCTGAATGACAGAGAGAAAGAAATTGGAAACAAAAATATGAACAGAGCCTCAAGTACAGTATTAAAAGATTAAAAGTTGTGTGAAATTGAAGTCCCAAAAGGAGAGGAGAGATTAGTGCATGAATAAAGGAATCAATAATGGCTAAAACCTTCCTTAATTTGGTAAACAACACAAATGTAAGATTCAAGAAGCTCAGATAACCCTAATCAGGATAAACTCAAAGTAAAACACAACCCTAAACATAATTAAATTGCTAATAACCAAAGATAGAGAAACAAATCATGAAAATAGGAAAAAAACACACATTACATATAGGGTATTGCTTATCAGAAAAAATGTAGGCCGGAATATTGTCAAAGAATACCTTTAAAGCGTTGGTAGAAAATAACTGTCAAGCCAGAATTCTGTATTTAATTATAGTATCTTTCAGGAATGAAGGTTAAATGAAGCATCTTGTTTTGTGGAAAAACTGAATTCATCTAGCAGATCAGGTATAGGTGAAATATTGAAGTGAAATGATATCTGAAGAAAATTCAAAAATTCAGAAATTCAGGAATAATAGTATAGAACAACAGAAGTTCAATATCTTGGTAAATATAATAGACAATTTTTTTTTTAAATTGCAAAGTTCCTTTTTTATTTTGTTTATTTTTATTTTTTTTTAAGATTTTATTTATTTATTTTCAGAGAGAGGAGAAGGGAGGGAGAAAGAGCAATGTATGGTTGCCTCTCACATGGCCCTCACTGGGGACCTGGCCTGCAACCTAGGCATGTGCCCCGACTGGGAATTGAACCGGGACCCTCTGGTTCCCAGCCCGCGCTCAATCCACTGAGCTACACCAGCCGGGCTATAATACACAATTTTTTCTACTTTAAAGTTACATAATGTATGCATGACTTAAAATGAAAAAAAGGTATAACATTGTCTTGATGTATTCAATGTATGCAGGTGTAATAAATATAACAACAATAATATAAAAGATGAAGAATAAAGGGATCTATACTTTTTATAAGGCTTCTATGTTTCACTTAAAATGGTAAAATATTAACTAACAGATTATAAAAATTAGGAATGTACACATAATCCTTAAAGTAAATACTAAAATATTAGTAAAAAATCCAAAATGTAGATTAAAATGGAAAACAGAAAATATTCAAATAATCCAAAAAAGTCAGAAAAGAAGTAAGAGGTGATAAAAAAAAGTGATGATATAGAGAAAATCAATAAAATGGTGGACCTGAATCAAAACTAATCAACAATAAAATTAAATTTAAATGGTCTAAAGATACTAATTTAAATCCAGTAATTATCAAACTGAAAAAGGAAAAACCATAACAAATCCAACCATATGCTGTCTATAAGAAATCTACTTTTAAAATAATGACATACATTTCAAGTAAAATGATGGAGAAATATTTTAGAGATTGTGATTTTTATTTGTTTTGTTGTACTATTTAGAATAAAAGCAGTGAGAATTATTCCTTTTTTCCCTTAAATATATTTTATTGATTATGCTATTACAGTTGTCCCATTTCCCCCCCTTTATTCCCCACTGCCCCCCATTCCCCGCCCTTTAGTTTTTGTCCATGGGTCATACACATAAGTTCTTTGGCTTCTATATTTACTATACTATTCTTAACCTCCCCCTGTCTGTTTTCTACCTCCCATTTATGCTACTTTTTCTCTGTATGTTTTCCTCCTTTCTCCCCCTACCACTCCCCTGTTGATATCCCTCCATACCTTATATAAATCCCTTTAACATTTCATATAATAAAGGCTGTGTGATGATGAACTCCTTGAACTTGACCTTATCTGAGAAGCACTTTATCTGCCCTTCCATTCTAAATGAAAGTTTTGCTGGACAGAGTATTCTTGGTTGTAGGTCCTTGCTTTTCATGATTTGAAATACTTCTCTCCAGCCCCTTCTTGCTTGGAAGGTCTCCTTTGAGAAATTCGCTGACAGTCTTATGGGAATTCCTTTGTAGGTAACTGTCTCCTTTTCTCTTGCTGCTTCTAAGATTCTCTCCTTATTTTTAATCTTGGGTAATGTAATTATGATGTGCCTTGGTGTATTCCTCTTTGGGTCCAACTTCTTTGGGACTCTCTGAGCTTCCTGGACTGCTTGGAAGTCTATTTCCTTTGTCAGATTGGGGAAATTCTCCTTAATTATTTGTTCAAATAAATGTTTAATCTCTTGGTCTTCCTCTTCTCCTTCTGGCATCCTTACAATCCGGATGTTGGACCTTTACAGATGTCTTGGAGGTTCCTAAGCCTCTCTTCAGTTTTTTGAATTCTTGTTTCTTCCTTCTGGTCCACACCATTGATTTGAGTCCCAGTTTCCTTCACTTCCCTATTGGTTCCCTGCACATTACCCCTCATTTATTTGCATCCAACTTTCTTCCAATTTTGTGAGCATCCTGATTACCAGTGTTTTGAACTGTGCACCTGATAGGTTGGCTATCTCCTTGTTCCTTAGTTGTAATTTTTCTGGAGCTCTGTTTTGTTCTTGCATTTGGGCCTTTTTTTTTTTTTTTCCCTCGGTGTGACTGTTACTTTAAGTGGTGGAGACTTAGGTGTTTGCCAGTGTGGGGTAACATTTGTCATTGTGTTGTGACACTTCCTTTGGGGGCGGGGCCTGGGAGGGAGCTAGGGAGCTTGCTTCATTTACCACCGGCTCCCATTCACCCCTGGCCCTATAAGCTTTCCTGTGAGGCTGGGAGCCACTCCGGCAGCCTCAACCCCTTCAGCTGCTTTCAACAGGTGGTCCGAGGCTCCCCTCTTCCCCCCACGATGGTGGTTTGCAATGGTGGGCCGTGCGATCTGCTCTGCTCCCCAGATCCTTTTCCCAGTCTATCTGTGCATGAAAGAGGGACTGCCTGGTCCACCAGTCTCAGCCTGCTGGTTCCCACGGGCTTCTCCGGGTGCGCCGGCTGTGGGATTTGCTGAGTGCGTGGGCTGCATTTTGGCCAGGTACCCGCAGTGAGTCTCTCATGGAAAACTGCTGTCTTGCTGAGTGCACTCTCCCCTCAGCTCTGCCCCACTTACCGGTCTGGATGAACGTGTCCTCTTTATCTTCTTGGCTGTCAGACTTCCACTCGGTTTGATTCTCTGTCCGTTCTGGTTGTTTGTTTTGCTTTTTAAATTGTTGTTTTTCCTCTTTGGTTGTGAGAGGAGGCACAGTGTGTCCACCTACACCTTCATCTTGGCCGGAAGTCAGCAGTGAGAATTATTCTTTACAAATATTGCTTTATTACTACATTGCTGTGATGTGGCTTTACATTGATTGTCTATAAAGAAAAAAATAACTTTGGAATTAAGGTATTGACCACGTACACAAACCAATCACAATTCCTTGACTCAGTCCTAGAGTGCTTTCGGTTAGGTGATGATTGATATTGGTGCAGGCAGGTCAGTCATTGCTTTGAAGGATAAGCTTTAAATAGCTTCACTCATTTAAAAACTCATCTGCTGGGTCAAGATGGCCGGAGGAAGCCTTCTGAAATCTTCACTCATGTCACTTTCAGACATTGTGCCCAGGGTCTTCGATACATTTGATTCAACATCTGTTTTATTTATACAAGAACAATCTCATTTCAAGTGTACGAACACTACCAAAAACCCCACAAGTGATTATAATAGTATTATAATGTCATCATTCATAAATGGCATCATACTGGCATAGAAATCATAACTGATGTTTATTTGCCACATCACCTGACAAAATTCTTCTTAAGTGTACATTTAATACTGTAATAGCTCATATTCTCAGAAGTTTAAGATGTCTACCTAAATTTTTAAATGCAGTATCCTAATTAAGTTGATAATATTAAAATTTATATTCTGAATAATACCATATATACCTTACAACTATTTATTGCCATGCAACTATAAGAGTGCAAAATTTTTGAAATGTTTCCTAATTTAGCTTCCATAATGAATAAGCTGATTTGTCTCTTCAGAACACAATTCATATAAAGTTCAGTTTTGTGATAAGATTTGGGTTAGGGGAAAATATTTAAAGAGAATAAAAACCTGAAGCTTTTCCCTACTTGTTCCTTAGGAACAGGTAGGTAGGAGTGGGAGGTATACCATTAGAACCAACAGAGGCAGGTTCTATGGCATTTAGTTGCCTATCTTGTGCTCTAGTCTTTGGTCCAGAGAAGAAGTGGATTAAAACAACTAATGGAAACTTGAATGGAAGCCTCCATCCCTCCTATACCCCACCTAAAGTTAAGCTTGTATTAAGAATGTAGGGAACAAAGCATGTGGATTTTTCTATTCCTGGGGGCATGGGGGCAGACCTGGAAAGGTTTCATGTCCTGATGGGAAAAGCTGGAAAGACAGCTGTGTTGAAAAGCAATAATCCTGCCATGAGGCTTCCATGCAGACCCACTGTGGCCATTCCGCCACCATCAACTGCAAGGTAAAACAGCAAGAGCAGGCATTGGACAGAGGTGACGGCAGAAACTTGGTGGGCACAGCAGCATCAGGAAGACTAGCAGGCCTCCGCCACCAAGCAGAGAGCCACATCTTGAGTTACATCAGCTGCTAACCTCAGTAGGGCAAGCAGTGACCAGGCAGTAAGGAAGTTTGTCTCCACAGCCAGAGAGGGTAAACAAATGCTGAAAAGGGCCAAGGGCCCTTTGTCCTCATGCCATCACGTTACCTAAAACATTTTATTCCCGTAATTCTCTAGAGTGTCTCTTCTGACTCTTCAGAGAGAAGCAATGCAACAGGAGGACAATTTTTAATCATAAATGAGTGAGACATTGAGAAAAGTCTCTGTGAAGTGGCTTTGGTGGGTTGGATAGATTTAAAATGTGAGCACTAAGGAATGGAAGGTGACATCCAGGGTTAAGTCTGAGAAATTAGGAGATGGTACAGAGCCGTTTTCTGTGGTGCTAATGAAGAACTGAGGGACTTCCTTTTCCAAGGGGTGGAGTGGGAATTGATAATTCTGTTCCAGCCAGGTGAAGTTTGAGATATCTAGTAGATCTACGTGTCCAGATGTCAAATTGTGGAATACAAAGTCTGTAGTTGCTTGGGGGAGAAGTCTGGAAAAGCCACATAAATCTGAGTGTCATCAGCACACACATGGTATTTGAAGTCCGGGAAGTGTGTGTCAAGAAAGGGTTGAGCGTTGACAGGGTCCTGAAGAAAATGTGGGGAGGTCTTGTGAAGGAAAAGGAATGAGCAAAGGAGACTGCATGACTGTGTAACTACTGTAAAATCAGTGTATCTTCTCAAGGAAAGGACTTAAAATATTTGAAGTATTTATCACAGTTTGGTGGCAAAACACACACTCAGAGGAGATAAAATTCTGTAGAACTGAGGATATTGATAGCATTTGCAATTTGGGTGATGTTTTGGCATAAAAGAAAGGAGAGATGAAGAAACCATGCTCAGACAAACTGTGAGAATGAGATATTCACATTCTGTTTATTTCCACTAGAACTTGATGAATCTGGGACAAAAGCTTCCAAACTGAACAGCTGGAATATGATATCCATCACACACACTGTGGAAGCTCGAGCTCCCATAGCTTTTTATCCTGTGTATTAATAAGTCTTGGGTATGAAAAAGGATAAAATTTAGTTAGGGTAATGTTGTGTACTTCTATGTGGGATTATGAATCCTTAATGTTATTGTCTCTACTGATGATTGTTGGACTAGGAAGAGGCAGCTGGCTCTCTGTGGTTTTCACAAGAAGATATCCACCTCACCAGGCTATCACAGTGAGAAAAATTTTAAATGCATAAATGAAGATGGATCATTTTCCCAGTCCCATTGCTTCTCTTTGTGGTGCTTTTTGCCCCGAGATTACACAAATGGATGGTTTTATGGCCACTAAACATAGCACAGCTGTAGATACAATATATAATACAACAAGAAATGGTTCAGAAATGGGGGGGTTATGGAAACATTATCTGTGTAATGCTGTCAAGTTCAAAAGCTGCACGTGTCATTCAACCCCATATAGTACATACTGGTCATAGACGTTAGAAATACCCTAGAGCTACTTCTGAATTATAGGCATGACTCCTTAGAATATTCTTGGCATTGTGCTTTTTATTTTTTCTTTTTAAAAAATTAGTTTATGCTAAATGCAAAAAAAATGTTTTTCATCCTTTATCATTTTCTGCAGATCTTTTTCCTGAAGCTAGGGCCAATTCAGCATGCCCCTGTGTGAGGCAAGGCCACCCATATACCGACCCATTACACCAGAGTCATCAAAGGTGGAATTTTCTTTGTGATCCACTGATTTTCAAAAGTATGGAGTTTTATAGTCATTCATAAGGCATACCCAGGAGCACAAAACATTGAAATTAAGCTTAGTATGTGAAAACATTATGTACTTTTCTTCCAACCCCTCTGCATTTATGTCTCTGTTCTCTGAATGATACCATTGCTATAAAACCTTGCAGCTACACTGAAGTGTGTCACTTTGCTTATACCTAAGGGTGTGAAGCCCTTGTAAATCTTGGCTCTTCCATGACTAGAAGCTGATTAAAGTGTGCTGGCTTGCTCTGGAGCTTGGTTCCTTCCTGCGTTTCCATTGTCATTGCCAAATACCAGCAGTCGCTGACAGGCCTCCCTGGTCTGCCTCTGCCAAGTGAGATGTTTTGAAATTAAAAATCAAAAGAAATGGTGCAATGAGTGCTTGATCAGGTGGTTTCTCCTTAGGAAACTGCTTAATGGGGGAAATTCAGCAGTACTTCCCAGTGGCAGCCCGACACAGGATGGGAACTTAAAGAAACAGGATTTCTTTCTTAAATTACACAAATAAGCTCAGTGCCTCAAAATAAGGACCTTTGTTTCTTGAAAGAAATATTTATTTTTGAATATGCTTATTGAATTTCTGATCAGTGTAATACATGCTCTATCTAGAAAAAACTGGACTACACATAAAAAGTATAAAGGAAAAAATAAAAAAATGATCCAAATCTCACCAAAATTGAAGTTGTACAATATGTATATGTGTTTCAATACACTTATAACATTTTCCAATGTTCTTAAAGGCTCTGTAAAAACATAATGTTAATATTTGTATAGACTATTCTGTTGCATGGACATACCAATATTGATATAATTTATTTCTTATTATTTAGCATTTAAATATTTTTCTCTAATGTTATACTATTATGAATAATAATGGACATTTTCATATATAAATAATCTTCCATATATGTGATGATATTCTTAGGTTCATTTTCCAAAAGTAAAATCACCAAGTCAAAAGGTATAAAAATTTAAAGGACTGTTATGAAATTATCCTCTAGAAATGTAAGCATTTACATTATCACCAGTGGTGTAGTACCGAGTACATTCTAACCCATCATCACCAGCTCTAAGTAACTGAGTATGATCCTTAAAAAAAAAAAAAAAACCTTTACCAGTATGAAATAAAATTTCATAATCTTAACTTCATTTCTCAGATTGCCAATGACTCTGTAGTATTTCATATGTTTGATTTTTATTTTCATTTTTCTGTGAATTTTTCACATGACATTTGCTATTTCTCTATTGGAGAGTTCTTTTCAGCTCATCAGATATCATTATGGGTTATAGCTATGCTGTTTTTCCTTTGGGCATCATTTACTGGTTCCAAACACCTTTCCTGTTTGTCACCACAAGTCACTTTTAGTAATAACTATGAGATTCTTAAATGAACTTTAATTCTTAGTGACTTGAGTTTTTCTTTCTGAGTTTTTTATTGCTTTTATGGGCTCTAAGTCTTTCTTGACATCCAAAATTAGTTAAATAGGCTAAGATCATTGTTATAGTTTTACAAAATGGTTTTAATTTACACATATAAACCTCTGATGTATATTGGCATTTACTTTGGTGTGTGGGTGGCGTCCTGAGAATCTAGTGAAGAATCCATTACTTCTCTATCAGTCAAGTTCCTCTTAAATATTAAAGATGTGTACACACTAGGACTACTTGGGGGCTAAATATTCTACTACATTTATCACCATGCCTTGTAGACCATAGGATTTTAATTGTTTATCATTAATTCTCATATCTAATCACACATTCTTATTCTCATCATTCTGCCATTTCAAACTTATTACATATGATTGCATGTTCTTTTAGATGAACTTTAAAATCATGTTATCAAGGTTAGAAAGAAAATGTCATCAGAATTGTAACTGAAATTGCTTTAAAATTACAGACAGTTCTCAATGTGCACAGTTAACTGAAATCCACACCACAAGACTGTGCAAAGCAAGGATCTGTCCATTATTAAATTAACACAGCACTGTGCAAAGTCAGGACTGCATGTATAAATTAGTTTATGCATATATTTTATTAGTAATCTTATCCAGGAGCATTATTCATCTCAAAAATATTTATAATTTGCAATTTATGTACCAGGGATATAAGTTAAGTAAATGTTTTCATTTTTAGATCTATCAAGGAAATTATGCAGTGCTCTTTAGATAGGCTAGATACATTTTAAGGTATTTCCTAGTTATTTTAAATAATTTTTTTTACATTAGATCTTTTAACTGCTTGTGACCTTAAAAGAAAAGTTAGTGATAGTAGGATATTTATCTTGTGCTGATTTCTTTTCTGAATTCTCCTATTAATTTTAAAAAGACTTGGTTTCTTTTTCTATTTATTCTCTTTAGATTTCTGGAATAGTAAGGGAACTCTTGCCCACTCCTTATTCTCCAATGATGATATTACTTATTTTCAATTCATATTTTATAGAATTCAAATTGTACATAATTTCAGGACAATTTATATAGCACTAGTGATAACAAATATCACTTATTGTTTTTTGTTAAAATTGGAGTGCCTCAGACTTCCAGTCAACACAGTGGAGTAGGTAAATGCTGCGATTGCCTTCTCCTACAAACACAACAGATTTACAGCTACAGAGAAACCATCATTTAGAACTGCCTGAAGTCTAGCTGAACAGAAGTCCTGCAACTGAGGATATAAAGACGGCCCATGAGACTGGTCGGAGGGGCAGAGACACAGAGTGGGCTGGTCCCACACCCATATGTGGATCAAAATCGTGAGGGATATCACGAGTATCAAAGGTTCACCCTGAGGAGTGAGGGGCCCAGGCCTATACCAAGTTCCCCAGCCCAGGATTCCAGTGCTGGGAAGAGAAGTCCCCAAAGCTTCCGGCCATGCAAATGAGCAGATTGCTGCTGCGTGAGACAGAAAGTATCTGGAGTCCCAGGTGTTCCTCTTAAAGGGCCTGCACATGGGCTTTCTTGCTGATGGACTAATTTTCTGTGAACTCCAGTGTGGGAGCTCACTGGACATACTCATAGAGCTCAGGGGACATATGAGGAAAAACTGAATTGTCTGGATTCAGGGTGAGAGATAGAGAGGCAGCTTTCTCACAGACAGAAGTGCTGGCAGAAGCCATTGTACTTTGCTGAGCCCTCCCCCATTATAGGCGCAGGACAGCACCATATTGGAATCTGAATCAACCAGAATAACACTGTTTAGTTCACCATGGCGATTCCCTGAGACCCTGCTCCACCCTACTTGCTGGCCTACCCAAGTCATTTCCAGTGGCCTATCCATACAAATGACCTACCTTGGCTCATGCTGCAGGCATTCCTAAAATCTCTCAAAGGTTCACAGATTCTAAACAAGCAGCATTTGGCCTTGGCATGCGTAGTACTTCTGGCTAAGTGGCCCCAAGCCTGACACAAGTGGCAACCAGCCTCAATTTAAAGCTTAGCCTCTCTCAGGCACCTTCAAGCCAAGCACAAGTGGCATCCATTTGCAAATCACTTTGTAGCCAATACCTAGTGACCCCAGGCAGATCAAAGGCAGGGATTGATCTTGGTCTGCACAAGAGCCCCTTCAAAGAAGCCCCAGAATCAACACACCTGGTGACCACATCAGAGCACCTCCTAACCACCTCCACAAATGACACATCCAAAGGGCAAACTCCTCAGGCACCAGAGCCCTGTTAAAGTGAATCAGACTCTGTGTGCTAACCCTCTGCACAACAGCTCCTCCATTATAGTCGCAGCCATTTCTCATAGCCGATCAGCCTGAAGGTCAATCCTTCTCATTGCTGTTCCAACAGCAATCAAGATTTGAATACAACAAGAGGTACACACAGCCCACACAAGGAAAACACCTGGATCACCTATCTCAGGTGATCAGGGAGGCTATACCACTGGGCCCCACAGGAAACCTACCATGTAAGACCACTCTACAAAGACAGAGAGGTATAGCAGCTCTACCTGATTCACAGAAGCAGAGACAGGGAAGCAACCAAAATAAGGAGACAAAGAAACAGGTCCCAAATGAAAACAGTTACCTATAAGGCAGCTCTTGTAAGACTGTCCGCTGATTTCTCAACAGAAATTTTGCAGGCCAGAAGGGATTGGCTCAAAATATTCAAAGTGATGAAAAGCAAGGATGTACAATTAAGGTTACTCTACTCAATTACTTGAACCTATGTGTTTTTTTCCTAGTATTTTTGAAGATCATTGTAATAATAATGCAGAAACTTTGATCTATCTCTGTGTAACATGAAAACAAAGCACACTTTATTTATTCCCCTTCCTTCATTCCATTACATTTGTCTATGTGATCTTGGGTAATAGAAACAAATTATTAGTTTTATTTTAATGTAATTTAGCTTGTTGTGCTCTTCTACATACAGCCTGGTACCACACTGACATAAGTACTTCCTCAAGAAACTTCTCAGTTCCTCTTGTACATAGACTTCAGTAATCTGAGAATAATGCCAATTTGCTAAATAGCACTTATTGTCAGACATGATTTAGTGTACAAGTTATATTCTTCTACTATTTCTACAGATCTCGTATTTTTATTTATAGTTTAAATTTCATTTCTTTTGATCTATTATTTATCCTTTGCATGAGTTAGATAATTATTATCTATGTTGTTTTGTTTTGTTCAAACAGTTTTACATGTCAATTTAGATTTTTACTTTTGCATTTATATTTTCTTTAAATGTGATTATTTTCACTTTTTTGGGGTGGAATTTTTTCATTAGGCATTTAAAGCATTTGTGTTCATGAATCCATCTATAACATTTAATCTGTATTTACATGTTTGATCTATTATCTTATATTTCATTGTGTGTTATACTAGTTATTTTTAAGTATAATTAATTGTAGTTTTAATTCATTTTTTGACCTAATATATATTTAGAAGCTATTTATAGTTGTATTTTTTTTTTTTTAGATTTTATTTACTTATTTTTAGAGAGAGGAAAAAGGAGGGAGAAAGAGAGGGAGAGAAACATCAATGTGTGGTTGCCTCTCACATGGCCCCCACTGAGGACCTGGCCAGCAACCCAAGCATGTGCCCTGACTGGGAATCAAACCAGTGACCCTTTTGTTCATAGGCTGGCACTCAATCCACTGAGCCACACCAGCCGGGGAGTATTGTTATGTTTTTAATTTCCAAATCATTTGATATATTCCATTGAAATATACACAGTTCATTCCTTGCTTATTGTAATGTATAACATTCTAAAAGTGCATATGGGTTACATAATTTTTTCACTCAAAATTTTATTGAAGTTTACCTTCATTGCTTAACACATGATTATTTACATGAATGTTTAATGTTCACTTGAAAAGATTATTCTTCATTTGTGGGATTTACAATTTGATATGTCTTTTTTTAGAGCATCCATTGACTCAAATATTTTTGTTAATGTATTAAAATACCTTAGTCTTTGTTTTGAACACTTGATATATTAAAAACTGAAATAAATGCTTATCAGTTCTACTCTAATGAGATTTCAGTTCCCTTATATATATTTAATGACTTTGGACTTATATTTATACAGCTAATTAATAATCCAGACCATAATTTTACCTTTTAGCACATGAAATGATTCTTTTTTTTCTTTTGACTATTATTTTATTAAGTTAATTTTGCAATTGGTATTTCCACAGCTACTGTTTATGTTCTTCTGTAAATCTTAGTATATCATTACTAATTATAAGTACAAATTTGGGGGGGAAACCTAGCATATTTTAAAAACTGATTTTGCCCACTTAATTCTTTCTTCATTTCCTTATCTGTGTTAGGCTCTCTAGCTGACTCCAACTCCAATTAGTTTGGCTTTATTCTGCTTCGTTTCTTTGAGATGCCCTGTGCTGTACCCCTTTTATATGTTGGCTTCATCCTCAGGCTAGCTTTCTGCACAGTTACCAGAAGATTACTACAGTTTAAATCTTCACATCCATAAACCATGATGTCTCATCTCTTGGAACAACAAAACTTTTTTTTTTTGTTAGCTTCTCTTTACATCTCATAAGTGACAGATTGGGTAGGGTTTCCATGAGGCTACTTATAGAAACTGGAGATCTAGTCAGAGTTTCCTGAGCAAGGCTGCAAGGGGAGATCTGATCACTTAATAAAAATTAAGTCTATTAGGACAAAAAGGGCAGAAATCAACAATGAATGACAATAATAGTTCTTATGTAGTATTTGATTGGGGATTTTGCTAAAGCAATTAGAAGAGTGTCAGGCACATTGGGAGTGCCCAATAAATAAAAATGCTATTATTATTATTATCTTTAAAATTTTTTTATTGATGTTCAATTAATTTTTTTTATTGTTGTTCAGTTGTCCACATTTTTCCTTATTGTTCTCTCCTGCCCTCCCCACCCCCTTTTCCTATATTCAACCCTCCCCGTCATTGTCCTTGTCCATGAGTCCTTTATATATCTATCTTCCTCGATTTGACCCTCCCCCTTCTTTTCCCTGTATGCTCCTCCTTTTCTCCCCTCAGGCCACTGTCAATTTGTTTTTTATTTCCATGTCTCTGGTTTTGTTTTGCACCCTTGTTTGTTTTGTTGATTATGTTCCAGTTAAAGGTGAGATCATATGGTATTTGTCCCTCACTGCCTGGCTTATTTCACTTAGCATAATTCTCTCTAGTCCCATCCATTCTGTCACAAAGGGTAGAAGCTCCTTCTTTCCTTCTGTTGGGTAGTATTCCATTGTGTAAATGTACCACAGTTTTTTCATATTGCTTTTTATTTCTTCATGAGTGGCTTGTATTTGCATTTTTTAATCTAGTCTAAATTTGATTCTTTCAATAGAATTTATTTCATTCTCTGTTATTCTCAGGAATTTCTTTTACTACTAGATTCTGCCATCAAGTTTTATAAACTGTTGAATATTATGTCTTTCTTTAATTTTTTTGGAGGGGGTCTGTGTCTTTTGCTATCTGAACTCTATTTTTTCTTATTTCTTAATTTGTAAATTATAACTATTATTTTTATTTTATAAGTGGCTACATTTAAAATTAAAAATTACTTGAGCCCATGTGTTTTTCTAATATCTTTAAAGATCTGCATAAGAATAATGCAGACACTTTCTATCCATCCCTATGCAACTTAAAGACAGCACACTTTATTCCCCACCCCACACACCTCCTTACTTGTTTATATGGTCCTAGATAATAGAAACAAATGATCAGTTTAATTTTTTAATATAGTTTAGATTTTTTTGCATACCTCGTTTATTCTGCATACAGTCTAGTATCTCATTGCCATGAAACTCACAAAAAGAAAATATAAAAATAGTCTCCAAAAGAAACAGCCTGGGAAATGCAACTCTATACAATGGAAACAACAGTGTGTATTGCAAGGCTTAGCAGTTGTCCCAAGTATTTTCAGAGGCCTCCATTCCAAGCAGAATCATACTTTTCCCATTCAATAAGTAATGTTTCAAATAAAAGATTTCCTGAAGACAAAGAGTAGTTTTATGTATTTATTTATTTAAAAGATGTTATTTATTTATTTTCAGAGAGAGGAGAAGGGAGGGAGAAAGAGCAATGTATGGTTGCCTCTCACATGGCCCCCACTGGGGACCTGGCCTGCAACCCAGGCATGTGCCCCAACTGGAAATCGAACCGGGACCGTTTGGTTTCCAGCCTGTGCTCAAGCCACTGAGCTACACCAGCCGGGTGCTATTTTTAATATGAATTTAAATATGTACATTAAGAGAAACACAAAAACAATATGTAGACTTTAAACGAAGCACTCCTCATTGTTTCCACTGAAAGTGTGGGTGTGCAGTAGCAAATCAAGTAGTTTTTAAAAAAGGAAAGAATCTCATTTTGAAGAAATCATTGCAGATGGCCTCATCATTTATTGTTTCACCTATTTGCCAAAGTCCTGAAACCTAGAGATATGATAAGTTATGATCTGCTTAGGAAACCTACCACAGTAGGTTGGCACGGGGTAGATCGGACCTGCCGATACCCGTGGGTGACCGTGACCCAATGCGTGTATGAACCTCATACCGAGACACGCGGGGAAAGAAAGACCGGGGCTACGTGGCTGATTCCACCCATTTCCAGGAAAAAGCCTCGTGGCTTGCCCAGCCAGGGTTTTTATTAGAGGCATTAAGACACATTTACATTGGATTGATTATTCATGGGATTAAGCAGAACAGGTAGGATTACTCATAGCAAGGCATCAGGATGTTGATTCACGTCTGGTGGCAGACAGGACCAGGTTAAAGCAATATTCAGAGATCAGCAAGCCA
>PVJI01014578.1:0-43743 GCA_004026765.1 Micronycteris hirsuta
AAACTAGGGGCAGGGGCAGTGTGTTGTCTGAGCCTCTTAATGCTTCGTTCCCTGGATCACAGGTTTCTCAAGACCCTCACAGCCAACCCTTCCACCTCATGACAAAAGTTGCTCTCAAGTTCATTTTTGACTCTGAAGAATAAATAGCTAGTGAGGGGCCTCACCCAGGGGATATTTGCATTTAATCAAGACTCAATCCTTAAGTAAAATAGTTTATAGAATGTAGAACTTTGGGTATCAGCAAGCTTATAGGAAGAATTTCTTCTCACTTTGGGGCCTTTTGTGCTCCAGAAATCTTACTACTTGCCCAATGCCTATTTTATTCTTCATACAAAGAAAACCTCAATAGTAATTTCTTTCTTTTCAGGTTTGCATTCTGCTAAAATTGGATAAAGCTTTCTCTGCTCATTCAGCAAATATCAACTTACAGACATTTCTTCAACAGAGTAAGGAGGAAAGTGTCAGATATTTCTCAACAACTTTATTGTTTTTCTGGTTTTGATCTCCAGGTTACGTGCATTGTATACTTTGCTACTTTTTAGGATCTTATATATTAAAATCTTAAAAAATGAAGCTGGAAAGTATAGCCAGACACTTTGACTGGGTGTTTTCCAGGACTAACTATAATAGAACATACAGAATTCTTCCATGGCTCAGCTAATACAAAGATTTTCTCATGTCCCACAGGTCTTGAACTCTAACCTGTGACCCTGGCTCAGACTTCAGCAGTGCTGTAATGTAGTTTGTTCTCAGGATAAACTCTGACCCTGAGTGATTGCAAATAATCAACTGATAATATTTTTATGAAAGACATCTCCCTGGGTTCTCCCAATTTCCAAAGAGGTATCTACAATCCCTTTAATTTGTTTCAAAAAAAAATCAAATGTTGCCTCAATTTGAAAGTTAAACACCTTGTTACTATGCCATTCTGGGTATAAAACTCTTCTGGTTCAAGGTAGGTAGCAGTTAGACATCCTGGTACCAAGTTCTGCTGTCCAATACAGTCAGGTGCTGTGCGGATGACAAAAAGCACATTTCTTTCATACAGTGAAACCTTTGGGCATTGCTCCTCCTCTCCTCGTAGGCTTGTGAGCCTGTGAGGCTCATAAGTTTTTCATTAGAGTGGGGATAGAGGTGCAAGTGGGAGACAGAAAAACACAAAAAAACAAAAACAAAAAAGAGGAAAATATACAATGCGTCACATGGTCATAAGTGCCATGGAGAAAAATGAAACGAGGCAGTGGGTTGAAAATGCCAGGGGCGGGAAGGATTGCATTGTCACACGAGGTGGTTGTAGATGACATCACTGAGAGGTGACATTTGAACAAAACGTAAGGGAGATGTGGAACTGAGCCGTGCAGATATTTGGTGGGTGCGGGTACCTGGCAAACAGCAAGAGCAAACACTGTCTAGAGCTGAAAGTATACTGGTTGGTTTCTGGCACAGCAAGGAGCTTCGTATTAACAGAATGGATAGAGGAGAAGGAGGTGGTAGGAGACCATGCCAGAGCACAGAGAGGATGGATGTACAGATCTTACAGGTCCTAAAATGTAATATGTATTATATTATATAGGATCTTATAGGCTATGGTTAGGATCTGACCTCTTCTGGTTTGAATGAAACGGGAGGCTATGTGAATATCCAATTAGAAGTCTGACATAATCTAACTTAGGTTTCTCAAAGGATCACTTCAGTTTCTGTGTTGAGATTAAACCTTAAAGGAGTAGGAGCAGAAGCAGTGCATCTGTGTGATATTCCAGGCAAGCAGTGATTAGGACTCAGACTGTGGTGGGTATTAAAACAGTGATAGACGTTGAAGGAAAGTCAGTAAGATTTACTGAAGGAGAAGATGCTGGTCATGAGGTAAAAAGAGGAGTTAGGGATATATATCTAAGATTTTTGACCTGTGACTGGTAGGAAATGGGTAACAACTGAAATGGGGAAGGTTATAGGAGAACAAAACTTAAGGGCAGATCAGGTACTCAGAACAGTTTGGACTTCCTAGTAGGAAACTAAATCCAATTCACTGAATTGAAACTCAAGAAATCCAGGACCTGAAATAAAAACCTGGCTGTTAACAGCATAAAGATGGTTTGTAAAGAGAAGAGAAGAGACCCAAGCACTCCAGACAGCATTGCCCAGACTTCTCTGTTCTCTGGCTTGTCATTGATTTGGGCCAATGGGAGGCACTTGCAGGATATCAGAAAGGAGAGAAAAGCAAGGTCAGGGGCCAGGTTTATTTTCCCTTCCTGGCTCATGTCAGGGGCCCATCTCCTATGGTGAGATGTCACATAGGGCTTTGGTCCCTGGTCCCTCCTCAGTCCCTCCAGGCTAGGAGTGATGGAGGGACACCTGCTTCTCGCTTTTATCAGTCCTGGGTCCTTTACCACCTGTGCTTGGTTCCCTTGACGCTGTCCACTCAGTTTAACTCCTTCGTATTACTGCTTCCAAATAGGCCATCCATTACCTGCCAGGAACTGAATGACATGCAGCAAGTCCTCGAATAATCATTTTGTGCAACATCATTTCATTATGATGTTGAGAGGGTGGGAAAAAAATGGTTCTTGGCTAGGACCACTGTCTGTGTGGAGTTTGCACATTGTCCCCACGTGTGTGGGTTTTCTCCTGCTGCTCCGGTTTCTCCCACATCCCAAAGGTGCGCATGTGAGGTGAACTGGCATGTTTAAATTGCCCCAGTCTGAGGGACTGTGGGGGTGTGTAATATGCCCTGCAATGGAAGGACATCCTGTCCAGGGTTGGTCCCATCTTGCACCCTGAGCTGCTGGGATAGGCTCCCACCACCTGGGTCCCTGAACTGGAACAAGCGGGTTGGAAAATAATCATGTGACTTTGTTTTTATTAATTTTTCTTAAATGTATGTATAGCTGACATTTACTTCAGTATTTAATATTTGAAGCAGTTTGGGTCTTTATTTAGAAGTTTGATGATGCCTTTGTGACCAGAAATATGCCATAGGAACAAACTCTTCTTTATATCTTAGCCTATGGTAAAGTGGTTTCATTACATATCACTGAAGTTTCTGGATCTATCAATGCTATAAAGCGAGGGCTTACTGAATACTAGATCCAGTAAAAATAGATTGGAGGTAGTAGCATTTAAATTTGAGGACCATTCTATTGTCAACTAGTGATTATCATTTGAATTGATAAGTAGTATAATTTCCATATAGTTGTTGAAATTATTTTTATTATAATTCCCTTCATTTAATTCTGTTTTAAAATCCAGTGGATTAGAAGCATATTATAAGGAGAAACAGTTTTGACTTCTTATATGACCTTGGAGAAGTCATGTCATTTCCCTGAACTTCAGTTTCTGGATGACTTAAGGAGACATGGTCACTACTGGCTCTGCTTCTAGAAGTCCTTAAAAAATGAGTTTGTGCCTTCTTTAAGTCTTGGAAGCAAGTTATTAGGGGGGCATAAAAGCTGAGCCCTTACCATTAAATTGTTCTACTGGCACCCGAAACCCATAAATGCTGGTCAGAATTGGGAGAGACAGTCAGGGATGGGAGAAAGCTGTCAGTACCTGTACAAGGGGAAAAATGCGTGTCATCGCAAGCTTCCTTCAGTAATTCTTTTCCCATCAGAGTAGATTCTTTTGGTCAAAGTCACATGACTTGGCAGAAAACCTAGTGGCTGCGGATGACAGTCTAAATACTGGTCATCAGCAGCAGGTTTCCGCTAGGTCTCCTTGCTGAAAGCTACATCTAGGAATGACAGTCACGCAGGCCTGCAGTTTGGCAGCTGAGCACCCCCGGATCCCTGGCCTTCAGCACCCAGAGGATAATTCTTAAATCTACAGACTGTCTCATGCAGCATTTTTCCCCCTCCTCCTCAAATAATATCCAATTACTGAGCGCTGTGCTGGGAGAACCTGGGGAAATGCTAGAAGGAAACGCAGCTGAGAGCCACTGTGGTTTGACAGCTCTCCAGCTACTTTGAAAATATTTTGGCAAAAACAAGATTTTAAGTAAAACTGTTTCCTTTGGTAACGTACCCAAAACTGCAGGTTTTACATTTTCAGTTCTATCATTTGGGCCAAAGGGGGGAAAAGAAACAGGGAGCGTGGGGAAAGCTGTCCGTGAGAGAGGAAGGTAGACTCTGAGGAAGAGGGGGAACACTTAGAGGGCAGGAGGGAGGGCCAGGAGGGAGCAGGGAGGCACAGCTCACATTCTCTCCGGGCCTCTCTTCTCTACTAAGGAACTTCCCCCTGTCCAAACACCACATTCCCTTTGCCCTCAGACGGCCTGGAAGGGATTCTCTGGGGATGACCAGGCTGGGATTTGTGTTATTGCTTATTATAGGATGATCGATCGTTCGCTGGGGAGGGTCGAACCACGTGAGGCCATCTACATGTTCGCAGACACAGGAGGGGAGGCCGTGGAACTACCGTCATCTCAACCCACTCGCTGGTCCTCAGAGGAAAGGCTTGTCTTTTCTTGCTTCACTTTCTCGCTGGTTGCAACGGCGCAGGAAATCCCTCGGTTCTTCAAGACGCCAGGCCCCCTCCTGTCTCGAGGCCTCTGTAAAGGCCATCTTCTCTCCCCAGATGCTCTACCCACCGCCTCTACCACTCTTCTTTAGGGAGTCCTCGCCTTCCTGATCCTCCAGAGGATGGTAGCTTCCTTGTGCTCTCTCTGGCTATCCGTTTACCTGTTCCACAATCTCCTGTAAGTTCTCTGAGGGCCTGTCCATCGTTGTATCACCAGGGCCTAGCTTACTGTGGATTCTTAATTTAAAAGCATCAGCCAATTTTCTGATTGAACCTGTTAACCTTCACCTTCTAGTTCTTACTGTTTCCTAATAACCTTCTTCTTTGTTTTTGGTTCTTCCCCTTATATTTTTCTCTCTCTTGTTTTTTATTATGTTGTCTCCACTCTCTGTATTTTGAGGTCCTGCCTAAAGCAAGTGCTTGGAGAAAATACACCCTAAACTATAGAATGTTAATGCTGTAATGTGCTTCGGAGAGTTTTAATCCGGTCCCTCCGGTTGTATGATTGTGCTCAGCCGTTCAAGGTCACATGGCCAGTTGGGAACAGAGTGTAGGTTAGAACCTCTAGTCCTCCTGTCACTATTGTCACACTGTATGAAGTGTTAGAGGAGAGGGAGGGGCCCCAAGCATACAAGTGCTGCACAAGGGTCCTATCATCCAATAGGTGAAGTCTCATTGGAGAGAAGAGACTATTTCCTAGGTCCTTGCTAAATAGTTGCCATTCTAAGAATAAAATTAGGGCCAGTCTGTAACTTCCTTCAGATTCAAAAAGATGCATCTATCTTGGAGTGCTGAGAAGAGACTCAACTCCGATATTCAGTCCCTAAAATAAATGCTTATGTAAAAGTGAACACAAAGGTCCAATGTGCCATTAGGCAATGGAGAGAAATGGCGGTGCTTATCAATCATGATAATAAAATAGCTAACTGACATCGATTACTACGTATCTGGTACTGTTCTAGGAACCTCTCCTACATGATGTGTTTATTCATTTATTTTCCCAACAGCCCGGTGAGTTAAGTATTTTTATCCTCACTTTACAGATGAGAAAGCCATAGCATAAAATATAGAATGACTTGTTCAGTGTTCCTAGCTGGTAAGGGAACGCTGAGACTTGAGCTTGGGCTACTCACTACAAAGAACTCTGTACAGCATCTGGGATACGGCCTCTAGCCCAGGAACAAAGAGTTAAGATTTTCCTCTGCGGACTAAACATGTAACAGCCACTATGAAAGACCCCACTGGGCATAACCAAGTCTGACAGGGCCTGAGATAATTCAGGGTCAAAACCTTGGGAAGGGTGAGTCCTTTGTCAGCTGTGTGTCTAACTGGCTGCTCTGTTCCTGAGGCACTGAACTAACTCTGAAAATTTTACTTTGTGTTCTTCCAGTAATTTTCACACATTGCCTGTTTAGTAGAACTGGGTTTGTATCCTTTCTCACAAGCTGAAGCACCTTTCAAGGACATGGTCTCAATACAGTGAAGGGCAAGAGGCTCTTCAGAAAAAGGTTCTGTTCCTGCTTCACCTCCGCACTTAGAATGAAATCCATGCCATGATCAGGGCCCTGCCCACCATTTGCCATGCCCTTGACCCTTCTCTCTGACACTCCTTGACCTCCAGCATTGGCAGTCCTTCTCTAGTGCCTTGAATTCTTCAACTCCATCCTGCCCCGGGCCTGCACGCGTGCTCTTTCCTCTACTTCAAATACCCTCCCCGCCTACCTTCCCCTCGACAGCATGCTTGCTGCCATGCTGCTCAGCGGTGTCGTACCTGTCTCCTCTCTCTTTGTCCCACACAGCGTGACTATCATGGTCTCAAGCCAGAGAACTTGTAAAGCGCTGATAACCCCTAGGCAACAACAGCAAAGAAAAAACATGCAATGAATCTCTCACACCCCATGCTTTAGTAGTACTACTTCCTAGTGTACATGACAAGGTAAATTATTTGTTAATTAATGAACAAATAAGATTAGAGAACATCCGTCAAAAATAAATTTCTGCTGCTTATACGCCACTGCATCTGTGGTATTTTCTTATTATAGCCCAAGTGGCCTAAGACACTGACAAAGGAGAAATGCACCTGCTCCTTAAGGAACATATCACGTAGTGAGAAACAAGAAATGGGAGTAGGGATGAGGATGAGGATGATGTAGAGCCTCTCTATTTTAACCTAGTGCAGAATTTAATTCGGAGATCATTTCTATTAATCCCAACTTTTATGGAGCAATCACTATCTAAACGTCAGTTTTAAGTAGGAGTGTATGTCCAGCTTGGGCCGATGAGCCAATCATTGATTTTGGACCACATAGTCAAAAGCCAAGAATGATGCAGTGCCTGGCTGCTTTCTCCTGCATGTAGTGAACTATTCGATGCTGATATTTCCTGAAAGTCCACGTGTTCCTCACGTGAAACCTTGGTCTGCAAAACTCAGAATTGCTATTCATCAAGCAAGTATTTAGTGTAAATTTCAGACAGTAAACTAAAAGAGCTATAACTTTTAGGCAGTAAAAGTTCTATTAAACTCTTAAAAGTTGCCCTTTCTGACATGGAAAAAATACATTAAATTTATTCAAAGAGGACCTTGCTGACAGTGGACAACAAATTGAGCGAGATATTTTGGGACAGTCATTAGTCAACCTGGAGACCACATTCTGTCCAGGGCACTCCATTCAGATTGAATTTTAAATTAGCTGTGCATCCTGAGAGGTTCTTCTAAGATTCAGTCAGAAAGCAGCCTGGGATCTAAAAACTAGCTCAGGTGATTTTGGTTTATAGCTGGGTTTCTCAGCCTCAACACTACTGCCTCTGGAATGGGGTCACTCTTCGTGGGGCTGCCCTGTGCATTGCTGAGTGTTTCACGGCATCCCTGGCTTCTACCCACTACATGCCAGAGGCACCCCCTTCCCCAGTTGTGATGAAGGAGGAGATTTCCAGGCATTGCCAAATGTTCCTTCGGACAAAAACTGCCCCTTGTTCGTAGAGAAAGGACACAACTTCCAGGCACCCAGGTTGCAGGCCCACGACCTTAGTCACTAGTTCTGAACCTCAGGAAACTACCATAGAAGCTGGCCTCTTCGCTACTTCTAAAGGCAGACTCGTGCCCGCTGCCTTCGTTCACTGAGGCTAAGCGGTCGAAGCAATGAGAACCCTGTAAATACGATCCGTGTACCACACACGCTTTGACTTGCAGAGGGTCTTTGGAGAGCACACCTCCTCTGGGTTTGCCTCCACTTGGCGCTTCGCTAACTTTATGTCATTATAACCACCTTGTCGAAAGGTTTCTGGAAGGATAAGAATTTGGTGTAGTGTCACATTTTGTAGTTAAAACTGCTTTAAAGTTATTTATAATTCTCAGATGTTCGAGATCTCACCATTAAGTTACCTGAGGCATATTTTTAAGGCCAATAAGTTAGAAGTCCTTTAGCCAATCTTACTGTTTTCAGTGTTTTGACCCTTCCAGGCCAACTATATGTTCAGAACATATAAAGGCAAACAATAGTAACGTGATCATTTTCTAAGCAATTCCGATTACCTGATATTTATCCATTTTAAAAATGATCAGAAGCGTAGTAAGGCTAGTCTCAAAACCATATATAGTATTAGATCCCTGAATACATTTACTGATTTACCATGAGGTATTACTAGGCTCTGTTCATTAATGTGCATGTCAAAACTTTCCCCTTTACATTTATATATTTATCTTTGAAAGTATGTTCCACAGGGTGTCCAGCCTTTCATTCCTTAGGGATTCCAGACATGGCTCCATCAGACCAGCTGCCAATCTTGGTCACCACAAATAATTAACCCCACCATGAAGTATTTTAAATATGTAAAGGTTAAAAGATCATAAAAATGAGACCATATGTCCAAACATACCACGTGTGCTTTGGCAAGGGAAATGTACATGTTGAGACAAATCTTAGCAAGCCTGCCAGGGAACTAGATCAAAACCAGGACAAAAAGATTCTTTTCATATAAGTTAGGTATTTCCCTAGCACTTACCCTAAGGTTAGCCAAGATGAAAGAAACCAAGCTCCCCATATATATGCCTGAAAAAGCTGCCGTCCTGCAGACTGCAACGATAAAAGGCCTAGAACTCTGTATTTGGGGACGTGAACCACCTTGGTTCAAATCCTGGCTCCACAGCAGAGTCTGTCAACATCATAATATGCTGCCAAGACACCTAACACCTCTGAGCCTCAGTTTCCTCCTCTGTAAAATGGAAATGATTCCATTCTCTGTAATGTTCTGAGAATTAAACAAGATTAACAAAGTATTTAGAATTTTCCTGGCACATAACAAGGCTTGCTGGGCGTATGAACAAAGCCAGCGTACATCCAGTCTCTTTACAAATGCTCACATTTTGGTACCCACGCTTACTTATTTCAGATCATGCTCCAAGAAAACTGGATTTGACAAGATGCATCCAGATTGAGGAAAAGCATAAGTAGCCAGAACCTAGTGGTGCACACACAAGTCCCTGCACCACCCAGCGGGTCATCTGCACTGGTGTGGGGTTTATCTCACTGCTGGGAAATAGCCAAAGGAACCTTGAAGATCAGCTCAGAAAGAGCAGATAAAATGATCATGTTGGAGTGAGCAGGGACTGCCCCCAACTCATGTATTCTATGTGTTCAGTTCCTTGGAATAGCCCGTATCCCACTCATGCTGGTTGAATGAGTGGATGGTAAAACTGTCAAAACCTGGGAAGGAAAGACAGTTAGATTGCCAGTACTTGGGTTTGTCCATTCCACACTTCCCATCCTTTAGGACCACTTATCTAGTGTTGATTATACCACTGAGTCACAGTTGTTAAATTAAAAATTGTTAAAATAAAATTATTAAAATAAAAGCTTACTCTACTACTTAGTAAAGAGAATGAGAATTAGTTTATATGACCCTTCAGGGGACAAAAAGGAGTTCTCCATGCTTTTAACTCCTTTTAGAACTTAAAAATATGTAATAAAATATTCCAGACATACGAAAAAGTCTAAAGAATAATACAGCAAACTTTTACTAAGGGTATAGGCCTTCAGGGGTCTCCCCTTTAATTTGGGGTCTCAGTTCCTACTCCACATCCCACTAACACCCCCCTTTAGTACCCAGATCTCCAGGCACAGGGGTTGTAAAAGGCCCTTAGCAGCTAAAGATTTGGCATCAGCTTCCCGCTCTACTTCTTTTGTGAGTTGAAATGAGCCATAAATATAAAAAGATGTATAAAATATTTCACTCAGCACTCTAGGTGTTTATAGTGGGAGATTTTTTTTCAGCCTATATAGTCCCTTCTTTTTTTTTAATCAAAATGTACTATTATGAGTTTGAACTTTTTAAATTTCATTTTATTCATGTATTTTTTCTCTATCCCCATTAAGATATGAATGCAAATATAAACAAGATAACCAGAATTAGTATGCTTTAAAAGTTATTGTAAGGACACAGTTTTCCATGGTAGAGAGTAATTTTTATATTTGAATGTATTTTTAATAGTTCCAACAGAATAACTAAACACTAATTAGTCATTTTGGTGTTATTCAGTGAATGCGAGCTCTAAACCCACATAAACCTATGCCTTTCCAAAGGCCTTCTGGGATATTTTCCAATTTATGAATTCCCTATTCTAGTGTAAATTGCCCTTAGAGAATGGAATGTATGTGCCAGCAAATCCACTTAGCTTTCTCCATCTTACCTACAGTGTGTTGAGTTAATGAGGAAATTCAATCTCTTTCTCTGTGTGTGTGTGCACGTGTGTGTTTTAAGCATACCTTAGAAATTTCAACCCTAGCCTTGCTCAAGTGTAATGACTGTGCAGTAAGCAAATGCTGAATCCACGGTTTTGGTTTCTCAGGCTCAGATGAGCCCTGACATGCCATCAGGTGGCAAACGTCACATAGATAGCCATCTTCCATGAGAACCTGACCTCCACCCTTCTGTGTGTGCTCCTGGCCAAGGAGAGGCTGATAGCGCTCCTGCCCCATTTCTCTTCGGAGAACCTGAACTCCAGCTCTAAGGTCTGCTCCTCCCAGTCAGACCTGCCGTGGCCTCTCGACATGGGAGGGGGAGGGAGGAAGGCGTTCTATGCAATTTCAAGACGAGGAAACTGAGCTCCCAACAGGTGAATTTTTATGAATTCAAATAGTAAATGGTGGAAGCAAACTAACTCTAGAGCTCATGATATTGCACTATACTAGCATGCAATTTTCTGACAAGCTGACCGGCAGTAGTGCAGTCACTGATTTAGGGGGGCGTTACGTGGTTGGGGTTACACTGGCTGCTTGTGGGAGGCCTAATCGGTTTGGAACAGTGCCCAACACAGAGTAACTTCTGTAAGTGTTTGCCGTTTGCCGCTGCCACAGGCACAGACTCTGAGCCCCTGCCATGTGTCTGCTCCTGCTTCCTGGATCCAGACTAGAGAAGGGGACAATTCCCTTAAAATATAAACGATTTTAAGTCCGTGAGAAGTTCTGCAAACTGAAATAGTGTTTCTGTGATGCTCAGGGAGGCCACGATAATGTCAAAAAATAAAACTATTTACGTAAACCTGTCTGCATGGAGCAGATTAGATCTTTGCAACGTTCCTTAACCTCATTGTTGATCTTTAGTTCTTGATTCAAGCTGCTTTGCGGCTGCCCGCGGCAGTCACCGAGCTTCTGGACTCACACCCACGCCTCCCCGTGGAATCTGCCTCATTTGAATAAAGGCTTGACAGGAGCGCCCTTTGGAACATGTATTAAAACAGAAATCTCCTTAGGAAAATATTATAAACAATGTCAAAGAAAAATCATTTGACTTATCGAAGGTAACACTTATTTTTAAATATCTTAAACTTCTACAATAAGAATATTAGTGGTAATATAGCATCATGCGATCTGTTCCTTAAACCAGATCCACAGAGAACTTCCTTCCACGGGGAATTCTCCCTGTGAGTCTGACTCCATTCTCTTCCTCCCTCTTTTTACTTCATCAGGATCCCAGCGGCTGCCATTCCCAAAATACTTTTTGATACCAAACCTAAGATTTGTTCATGCAATTTAAGTTCTCTCTCTTATTATCTCTACTTCCCTCTCTTTCTGATATAATTATTTTATAGTGACTGTTACAGGTTTTAAATATTTTAGGAACTACCATCTCAAGAATAAGTGTCATAGAAAACTTGTATTATGGAAGTTTTAGGTAGAGCATTTATAAAATTGGTAAATAAGCTAATAATTATTTATTTGAATTCTACAATGTGCTTATCTAAATGACTTCATATACATGAAACTCATGTTCTTAAACTCCTGGAAAGTTAGATAGTTATTTTTTGATAATGCTGAACATGAATGTTTATGAATACATTTCTTTCTTTTACAAATGAGAATTTTAAATATCTCTGTAACAAAAACATATATAGAGGTATATATACATCATGCATACCACTATATATAAATGTATATATACAAGGGTGGGCAAAAGTAAGTTTACAGTTGTAACACAAGTAAATAATATAATAACTAATAAATAATAATATAAGAATAAATTCTGTGTTTTGTGTACTCATAACTATAAACCTACTTTGGCTCACCCCTATGTGTATGTGAGTGTGTGTGTATATATATAAAATAAGTTTGGGCCAGGAACAAAGAAAGCAGTAGAGTATTTCTCTAACATCTTTGCCATTTAACTTTAAATTTTTCTAGTTTTATTGCATGAATTTTCCTGAGAGTCCATTTCCTATAAACATTGTTATATATAAAAATGTCCATTATCTAAACATTTTCTCTACGAGAAGAAATATTTTATGTCATCAGACATAAGTCCACTCCGGTCTTTAAAAATATCCAGTAAGCCTCAAATGGAAATTTATTGTATTTTCAGCACTCTTTCTTCCATGTTCTTCTTTGGGGACATTTCCCCTCCCCGATTTCTTATCCCCTTTCTTCATTGAAGTAACAAGGGTCCAAAGGGCATCTGCCATTTTCTTACATGATCCAACAGTCTTGGCACATGAACCAAGCCTAGCCAATCAGTGTCTTGTCTTGGGAAGAATGTTCTTTCCTCTGTGACCAAGAGGGAGTGGAAGCTACTGCCAGCAGCTGTGTCCCTGACTGTAGAAGATCTCCTGACTTTAGGACAGCACAAAACTAACACTCAGAAGAAGGCAGATGCATGACATACAGAAAAGAGAGAGACAGAGAACCGAGAAGAGAAAGAAACTAAATTAGAGTGAGACCCAGAAGGAGCGAGGGAGAAACTGAGGTTGTATCAATGTCATTGTCATGGCTGTCCTTTGGCTCTAGTTTCTGTTCTGGCTCCTGCCTTCCAAGGCTCAGCTTTGAAGCCATGGCTTCTGTCTGTGAGACACTCTGTTATTTGCCCAACAGGTCTCTGATTTTCCTAGTAAGAAAAGAGCCACCCCAAAGTCTCTGTGGCCCTGCCTTTGGATGGATGGTACGCAAGTTTGGTACTGTGGAGACTATTTGGGACTGAATATCACATTTTAATCATTTAGCAAATATTATGTCTATGTTATAAAGAAAGAAAAAAACACCTGGCAGGTATTATGATTATAGAAGCTATTCTTTCAAAGAACAGTACCTGAAGGTGTGACTGAATCGAGAAGGACAAAGCAGGCCCGATTAGAGCAGGCGTTTCCATGTAATTCTCTGGAGAAATTTAGGCTGTGTGAGGAAGCCGAAGGAACCTCAGGATTTTCAGTTACTCAAGTTGTAGTTTCCCTTCAACATCTTTGATATGTTAGTTTCCTGCTGCTGCTGTAACAAATTATAACAAACTCAGTGGGTTAAAATGACACACACTTACCTTGTAGGCCTGGAGTGAAGTCCTCTAAATTGGGCCAGCAGGGCTGGTGGCTCCTGGAGGCTGTGGGGGAGAATCTGTTTCCTTGCCTCTTCTGGGTTCTAGAGGCGCCCTCATTCCTCACCTCATGGCCGTGTGTCACTCCAGCTCATCCCCTTCTCTGATTCTGACTCACCTATTGTCCCCTTATAAGGACCCATATGATCGCATTGTACAAGATAATCTCCCATCTCACAACTCTAAATCACTCTAAACTCAATCACTTCTGCAAAGTCCCCTTTGCCATGTAAAGCAGCACGTTCACAGGTCCTGGGCTTTAGGACATGGATGTCTTTGGGAGGCTATTGTTAGCCTCCATGCTGGGGACTGCTCCTTGCACACACAAAAAAAGTGCCAAACTAGAGCATCTCTGCTACTCAGGAATTGGTGACAATATATTATCTCAGACTCATCTAGAGAGACTACTAGCCCTAAAAAGGGCTCTATCCATCTCAACGGGGATGTCTGTGGGGCAGAGCTTAGGGCTCGGTGTGGACCCCCCACCCTTTTTCTATGGCTGTGGAGCAAATGGGCACTTGTGAGAAGCCCCGCAAAAGCTCAGAAGATGGCAGTGGTGATACAGGACTTTTCACCAGGCAGCAGGAACAGATCCAGCAGCTCTAGGGACCCAGTTGGTCAGAGACCGTGGGATAGGACATGCTGCTACCAACAAACTGGCCAGGGCACTCGTCTAGAATAACTGATCTCTCAAAATCCAGAAGCATGAAGCAGAGCCAGAGTTCATGCCGCTAATAACCAATAACTCCTGTCACACTGCCATCTATGCAGTCAGCGCTCTGCGACCAGGACAGGTGGGCAGATACTGTGAGTCGTGGCCTGCAGAACGCTATGGATGCTACAGACACTTCAGGGAACCCACCTGGCCCGTCCTCACAAAGCAACCCACAGATTAGCAGTCGCAGGCATTCCTTACTACCTTCGTGCAAAGGGAAAAAGTGGGTCTAGGGCCACCCAGTAGAAGGTGGAACCACTGAGGGCCTGTCCTGAGGGAGCTGGAACTAGGAAGGAAACGCACTGTTGCAGTGAAGTTCTTGGAGGCAGTGAGTAGGGCAGGGGGGAAGGAATACCCTGGCTTATCCCTTCTTCCTCCCTTCTTCTGTTCCAGTCTCCCACTGTAGCCTGGAATTAGTGAGCCAAACCCAGCAGGGAGCTGGCTGCTATAGAAGCCTGAAACACACAGCTCGACAGAACGCCCCTTTTCTCCCACTTCTCCCCCACGCACACTCCGATACAGAGAGAGCAGGGAACGGGCAAGCGAGGGATCAGCACGTGGCAAACTAACTTTGGGAGATGCTGGTTAAACAAAGAGCAGCTGAGTTCTTAACTATAGGATTTCCCATGTGCACTATGATTCTCCACGGAAGGGATAGAGTACATGGTTGAACACGGGAGTCTTTCATGGCAGAGTATTGCACAGAGCCCATGTTCCAAGAACTTGCTTTGAGAAACTCTGTCTTTAGCAAGACTAACCCATGAGAGCAGGACTGATCTTGTGGAAATTGCTGCGTTGGCTGCAAGAGTAAACGGTCACATGATAGACAGTATCTACTCTCCTCTCAGAGACAGTGACGAAAATGCCAAGTATAACAGGAGATAAGAGAATCCTTCTGGCTTTTTCTCTGCTTCCCACAGGGGCCATTCTAGAATTTGCTTTTTATTAATAATCCTTGCACCCAAGACCCTGAACTTTGAAAATTCAAACTAAAGTTAAGCAGTTAAGAAAAATGGATCCTCTTCAAGGTCACCATTTGAGGGGAATCCAGCATCTTATGGGTCCTTTACATTTGTTTCCAGCTGATATAAACCGAGGTATTTTGCCAAGACAGGTCTACCTGCCAGAGAGTCAGCAGTCTGGCAAAGGCCAGGCTTTCTCAAGTGGAAGAAGGGGTAATGAAAATAAAAGGGACCCAAGCCTGATGTTTTTCTGCATGCTTCTCTTACCACAGACTCTTAAAAAAACAAAAGTAAAAATGAAAAGTAATTAGTGAAGGCTATCACAGCACAATTTTCTAAATCACTGAATTAAGGGGTTTTTTTAATAGACATATTTATTTCTAGACAACCGTTGATGTTTAATAGAGATGTTACCATTTGAATCCAAGTAGGATTTGGTTTCTCCTTTTTTGTCCACTTACATAGCTAAAGCTAAGGCGAGGTTAAACCGCAATTAACTGTATGTCAGACCCAAAGAAATTGTGAGAAGAAAGACAAACTTTAAGGAAATTCGTAGCTTTATCAGAGCTCCTTAGTTAAATAATTCATGTGTTGAATATATTGTAGAGACTTTTAAACTTGGGATCAAGCCTGCTCTCATCCCGCCACCTCAAGCCTTGGCTCCCCACTTTCTATCTGTGTGATCTGACTGGTCATTTATTACCTCTGATCTCCAATTCCCTTACCTGGGAAATAAGGATGAAAATGTACGTCCCACACCACTGATGTCATCATTGAGAGACAAAATGAGACCATGTGTGGAATAGTACTTCTAAACTGTTTACTGTTTTTCTGTGGAAGAAAACGGCCAAAGTCAAATGGCCAATGTCATAAAGTAACATCAGAATTAATTTCAGAAATTATCTTTTCTAATGGTTTACAAGATTTTTAAATAGCCCGTGCCTTTTATAAAATGAAGCACTGGCTAGAGTACCATATATAACATAGATTTAATCAAAATTGCTTTGGTTGAAGAGGGAGGCAGACCCTAACACATTACTCAGGTCTCCTTGCTCCTTTGCAGGTACTAAGGTTCCATGAAACCATTTGAAAACTGCTTTATATATTTCAACCTTCCCTATGCTCCAGTGCTTTGATCCTTTCTACAAAAACCATCAACATTTCCAGTGATGTCCATCCTCCCAAAGAAAGACTCCTTTAATTATTTGTGTATGAAGTTCATTCCTATGTTTTGTTGCTTTTCTTGTAACCCCTGCTTGGTGACCTAGAATAAAACTAGACTGTGCTCCATTCCATGTAAGTATTTGAGTCGGTGATCATGTAACTCTGAAAACTTTATTACAAACTAAACATCTCTGATTTTTTTCAATGTTCTTACACTGTGAGAATATGTGGTCCTGATCTCTTTATTCAAATCACTTTCCTTTGGCCTTGCCTCAGTTGTCCACGTCAGAACTGTGAACAGTAATTCCTATCTTGACTATAACTATCAACTCTCTCATTTCCAACATTCTACTTCTGTTAAGGTAGCCTATCATTGCATTTGATTTGAAGGAGACTCATGGAGCTTAGTCAAGTAAATCACTGATATCATTCTTGAATGTACTACTGCAGGGCAATAGCTCTCATATTTTAAACGTGTAAAAATGTTTTGATGGCTGCATGTGGTCATTTCTTTTTGCTGTGGTTCATGAAGTCAGCCACATGGTTCAGTGAGAAAGATTTCCAGGTTCTTGCCATTTATAGGATCTAGTTTGTGAGATTTAGTAAATCCATGACTACATATATTGGTTCACATTTTATTCTGTCAATAACACAGATACCACCTTAACAATTTCCTATAGACCTTTACTGAAATAAATTTTGTTGCATAAAAAATTGGTGATTATTTTAGATCCAAACTATGTAATCACGACTACCTATTTATATCTGACATCAACTACTTTCCTACTGTAGAATTTTTGAGGCTTGAAGAGGGCTGATGGTAAGCCCAGAAGGACAGGAAACCTGCTAGGTTGACTCAGTTGCACTCCAGTGGTCCAGTGAGCCTGTAATTTCAAAAATCTACCACCAAAGCAGGGGTTTTATCTCCTGTTAAATAGGTGAATTTTTCAGCATCAAAAGATAAGTCTGAATTTTTGCTCTTCCCTAGGAATTTTCTCAACTTTGTGGCTTTCAGCCTGATACTTTGCTTTCCTTGAACATATTTTCATGTGGTTTTATAATATTTATTCATCATTATTTTCCATTAGTTCTCTATTTTTAATTGTTGGTGACCATTTCAGTGTGTCACTATTACACGGTGCAGAACTGATTTATCCACGTTCGTGTCTGAGGAGACCATGACCCGTTTTATTTGCTGCGTGGTCAGCCCTGGTATGCACGGCAGGTTTTCTGAATATTTCTGATGAAGTCTTTAAGCACATGTAATTCTGAAAACACATTCCCATTCAGTGCGCCGTATACAGGATGGTAAGCCCAACATGGCAAAAGGTTTCTAAAAAATTCCATAAACATTAAGCATATTTATGTCATAGCATTAAGTTTGGTCAATTTGAAACTTACTGTATTGTGGTATAAGAGGCATTTTGTTTGCTTGTGTTTACTTTCCCAGGAGTAAATGCGTTTTGGTTAACCACAATGGCAAACTTAGTCAAGACATTTATGTCAACAAATCCTACTGCTTAACAAAGTCACATTCTTAGTTTCTAGGACAGCAGACTGGATTCTAAGTAATAAGGTGTTTATAAGGCATGCTGTAAATCTGGGACTATAAACATGTCTGCTTTTCTGTTAAACCTGCTGCTGTGCATGAGGTACAATAAGCTCTCTTTTCAGTTTTATGGTGGCCAGTGTGTTGGCTTGCCGGTCTTGATTGCTGTTGATTCTACTCTTCCCAAAGCCTCCTGCCAAGCTCTTGACCCAAGTCACGCTCCCTGGTGATGTCATAATGCTGCTAAGAATTTGCTCATTCACTGTACCTGCAGGGTTGCCTCAAGAGTCACATACCTTCCCTATTAGTCACACACTGGTTGGAGAATAACATATTGAGACAAGCAGGGCCTCTCCGTCTCCTGATTTCAAATGTATTACATTTTTAGATCTTTCATAACGAACGTATAGTAAGATGATGACTCTCTTTATAGAAATTATTTTTAATATGACTTTTTCTCAAGAGTTAACAGTACGAATTTTGTTGTTTTGACAAAAAAGATTTTTTTCACATTCATGAGAAAAATTTATTTCAATTGAAAACATTTATGGAACACAGTGCCTGGTATTTGAGATTATCACCATGGTGACTGATGCCAAATATCTGGAGGAAAAGAGGAGAAACAGGTAGTAGACCTGACATTTAAATTACATGATTTCAAATATATCTATTTGAAAAAATTTGATCAATTTTAACTGTTTCACTTTTCATCCAAATATCGGGTATTTATATAGGTATTCCTTGCATCTTGCCTTACTTTACACTCTGATTCCCTTATTGAAAGTGCTCACAGAATAATATTCCAGGGAGCCTATTAGACCAAATATAAAAACAAAAACAACAAACAGCAAAACCTCAACAAAAATTCTTTAAAATCCACTGGTTTTGAGCTTAGTCCAAAATAAATAGCTCATGTATTTGTGTATTTTTGTTTCTCAGAGGAACTCTACCAAGACAACATTGGTGTTTTAACCAGCACGAACAATGTCCCAAATACAAATGACTAAAACCACAAGTTAATTTCTGATGGATTATGATAGACTTGGAGCTTATCCATGGTCTTTCGATATGTTAGAATGTTCTCTCTGATACTTTATATTTAATAAAAGAATTTTTGGTAGGTTTTCTTCTGCCTTTGGGAAGAAACTCTATCAGCAACTAAAATCTTTGGCAAAAAATTTAGAGGCTATTACTGGGCAGTTCTTTGAGTGGATTTCATCCACAGTAATTCCTAAGTATTTGATATTCAATTTGACAACAGAAATTAGGCAAAAAAAAATTTCCTTAAATAGTTTTATGAATTTTTGTGATATAGAGCCATTTTGCAAAAGAAAAAACTCTTGTGGATCTCTCAACATTAAAATATTTTTATCATCTGAATTAAATCTGTTGACTTAATATAATAAAACCTACATAAGTGTTAAAGGAAAGCCAAACTCATGAAATCCATAAAATTTGATATTAATATAACAGAAACAGACTCATAGGTGCAGAGAACAGACTGATGGTTGCCAGAGGGGAGGAGGGTTGGGGCATCGGTGAAGAAGGTGAAGGGATTAAGAAGTACAAATTGGTGGTTACAAAATACTCGCAGGGATGTAAAGTTCAGCATAAGGGATATAGACAATAATAGTGTGATAACTATGTATGATGCCAGGTGTGTATGTGGACTACTGCAGGGATCGTTCTGTAAATTATATAATTGTCTAACCACTATGCTATACACTTGAAACTGGTATAAAATAACGCTGTGTGTCAACTGTAACTGAAAAGTTAAATTAAAAAATAGGAGATCAGGACACACAGAGAGCCATCAAGGACACACACGCACAGTCTAGGGATATTAAAAATCCAAATCCCAGTGACTCACTGGAGAATCCTACCAAACTTTTATGGAAGAGATATCAGTTCCACACAAACTCTTCTGAAAACATTCAGAGAAGGGAATATTTCCCTCATCATTCCATGAAGCCATCATTGCCCTGATACCAAAACCAATAAAACATTATAAAAAATAAAACTTCAAACCAATACCCCTCATGAACATAGACAAAACTTGATGTCAAATTCTTAGCAAATCAAATCATGATCAAGTGGGATCATTTCAGGAATACAGAGTTAGTTTAGCATTTGAACATCAATGTATGAAATTCAACATAATAAGAAACTTCATTTTATTAGATGCAGAAAAAGCATTTCAAAATATCAAACACCTATTCCTGATAACAACTCTCAGTAAACTAAGAATAGGAGGAAATGTCTTCATCATGATAAAGGGCATCTGAGAGAAGGGGGAGTGTCATCAAGAAACACGTATAAAGGACCCACGGACAAAGCCAAAGGGGGCAAGGATTGAGGGTGGGAGGTGGGGATGGGTGGGATAGGGGAAGGTAGTGGCGGGAAAATGGAGACAACTGTACTTGAACAACAACTAAAAAATGAAAGAAAAAAAAAAAGCTATTGCTAACATAAAACTTTAATGGTGAAAGACTAATTGTTTTCCTAAGATCAGAAATAAGACATTGGCCCTGGCTGGTGTAGCTCAGTGGATTGAGTGTGGGCCGGGAACCAGAGAGTCCCGGTTCGATTCCTAGTCGGTGCACATGCCTGGGTTGCGGTCCAGGTCCCCAGTGAGGGACAAGTGAGAGGCAACCATACATTGCTGCTTTTCTCCCTCTCTATCTCCCTCCCTTCCCCTCTCTCTAAAAATAAACAAATAAAATCTTTAAAAAAAAAAGACATTGATGTCTACTCTCATCCCTTTCTATTCAGCATTATATTGGAGGATCTGAACAGTGAATAATAGAGGAAAAAAAGTCATCTTTATTAAAAGGAAGAAGGAAAACTGCCTTTATTAATAAGTAAATTATCATTATGTAGAAAGTCAGTGGACTCCATAAAAAAAAGTTACTGGAACTAGTAAGTTAATTTAGCAAGATTTCAGTATACATGATCAATATATAAAAGTCAATCATAGTTCTATAAACTAGCAATGTAAATGCCGCTTACAATACGTTAAAATGTGACTTTTTAAGTATAAATCTGGCTAGTATTGTAGAAGACCTGCATGTGGAAAACTGTAAAATATTTCTCAGAAATATAAGGAATCCTTAATAGAAAACCTAAATATATCTTGTTCATGAATTAAAAGATTATTAAGATACTGGTTAAGATGATGTTAAGATATCAGTGCTCCAAATTAATTTATATATTCAATGCAGTCTCCATCAAAATTTTAGCAGATTTTCATGTAAAAATTGATAGGCTGGTTCATATAAGAATTCATATAAAAATGCAAAGGACATACAGTAGTCAAAACGACTTTGAAAAAGAAAAATGGTTTAACACTACCTAACCTCAAGACTTAAACTAAAACTACAATAATCAAGACAGTGTAGTTTTTTAGCATCAAGACAGATAAATTGATCAGACCAACTGAGCAAAGCAGAAAGTTTAGAAATAGACCACGCATTTGGAAAATCGTTTCTTGACAAAGCAGAAAAGGAAATAAGAAAATTCAGTGGAGAAAGTATAGTCTTTTAAAAAATACCTCAAAATGTATTGTAGACCTAAATATAAAGCCTAGAACTATAAAACCTCTAGAAGAAAAAAGTTGTGGCTTGAATTTAGGCAAAGATTTCTAAATACAGCCAGGGAGTGCTCACTTATTAGGTAGTCGTTGAAATGTTCTATAAAAATTATCACTGAAGACACATTAAACACTTTGTTGTAGCAAACTGGAGGGAGCCCCACCACGGGCCCCAGTTTGAGAAACACAGCTCTAAGCAGTGTGTAATCTTGAGCAAAAGTTCTTTTTCTACGGCCAACTGAACTAGACAGATGAGAAAACTGGCAGTCTAGACCCTAATATCCCTTCTGTTGGATGTTAAGAAAAAATAGGTCACTTCAGTTTGCATTAATAAAACCATTTCGTGATGGACATTACACTTCATTTTTTTCTGCTGTGATATACAGTCAGAGGCTTTCTTTCACATACCACAGCCCTCACCCTCCACCCCAACAGGCAGAAAAGGGTTCTTTCAAAACTTCAGCCATTATGTTTTCTCCTAGTGCAGATTCTCTTTGTGGGAATTAAAACCAACAAAGGAAAAATCTAAACAGCAATCTAAAACCCTACTCATTAAAAACACCTCAGATGACCTTCTGCATCATTTAAGGGTCCGTCTAAAGGTTGCCCTTTCTGCTGCCTACAATTTTTAAGGCAAATGTTTAAGATTTCTGACAATAAGCACTGCCGTGGAGTTCTGTTTGCTTCTCCATGACTGTGGCCTTGGTCAGTGCTGTGGCCTCACAGCACGTGGCCTCTGATGTAACATTTTGGGGCCAACACAATCTTTGATTTTCTCTGATAAGTTATGTTGTAAAGACTCATCACCCCACATACTGCTAGAACAGGCACCCTAGCTTTGGGGAAAGTATTTTTACTTTAGCATACATTCTGGGCAACCCTGCGCTCTGTCTTCTCTATATGAAAGAGTGGCGAATATGCAGAAACACAGTGAGGTCAGATTACCAGCTGCATATTTTATTCAGTAAGTAACTCATGGCTCTCCAGGAGAGTACAGATGGGGAGCTTTCGACTTCAAGTTTGCATTGCTGCCTCACATTTGTCCCCCACCCCTGGAAATTTCAGTACCTGTCAGCAGACACTGGTGTCCTACCCAAATTTGTTAATGTCAATTTGTTTGATAGAAATCTATGCCTTTTTACCTAGAGCATACCAATCATGTCTCCAACTCTTACATGTTGTTAAACAGTTATTATTTCACTGCACTGTCTTTGCAAATTTGCTCTAAGAGGTTATTAAGACGTTTGCTTCCACCTTGAATCTTCCAAACTGCCTGTTCTGTGTTTTTTCTTTGTTTTATTTTGTTTTCTCTTCCTTCCACGTCAAAGTTATTTGTCACTATGGGTTGCCCAAATTGTTCTTGACTTATAAAAACCCTCTTTTTACATCCTCTAATTTGTTACCTCCAATGTGATCTTGGGTTGGAAAACAGATTACTCACCTTATTAATATTCTATATACAGGAAAAAGTGACCCTGACTGCATGCCATAGGGTCTCTTCAGTGGTTCTGAGGATGTGAGTTTGTGTTGCTAGAAGCTACTTTAGTAGCTCAGAGGTCTTTACCCTTCTTTTTGGGTACCTGTTAGCAATAGCTGGAGATGAAAGATGACTGAGAAGTGGGTCACTGCATACTAGAAATACTAAGAAAGCAGAATATGAAAATATACCAGCCCCAACACTAGTTACACGACAGTGCCATAGGCCTTTATGTAGGTCCGAGTAGACTCCCTTTACATCTATCTGCTCTTGGCCTCTTGGAAGCCACACTAAAAAGCCCTGTGGGGTTGCTCCATCCTCCAAATCCAAAAGAACAGACAGAGATTTCATTCTTCTCAAGTGTTATAATGCCAAGAATGCCTGTTCTATTGCAAATGTTCCTGGAAGTAATATCAAATGCAGCTAATCAGCTGTCAATATCTGACTATGAAATAGTTTCTGTAATCAGGCACCATACAAAGCCCTGAAGGGGCGCGTGGCTGATAAATTCTGAGAGAATGAGAGGGGCCATGCTTTACAGCTTGCATGAGGGTCCTGGTGCACGGAGATGGAAGGATGAAGGGGAAGAAGTCCAAAAAGGAAAAGGGGGGAAGAAACCACGTACAACTTCACTTTCCCGGGATTTCGCTAGAGATAGCTCTTCAAAAGTTACAGGGGAAAAAGTTGTATGCCATTCTTACAGGTCTCATTAGAAAGAAAAGCTTCTGCCTGCTCAGCATTTTCCTGAGTCTTTATAAGTCTTTTAAACTCATCCAGAGATCATTTTAAATAAAAAATATTTAAAAACATAGAACCCTTGAGAAAGGCTGCTGAGGCAAAGAAGCTCTTCATATTATATATGATGTAGGCATGCATACTTCGAAGATACTATGGGTTTGATTCCAGCAACCACTATAGAGTATCACAATAAAGTGAGTCACATGAATTTTCTGGTTTTCTGGTGCATATAAAAGTTATTTTTATGATATATTGTAGTCTGTTAAGTATGAAATAGCATTATATCTAAAAATATGCATAGCTTAATAAAAAACACTTATTGCTAATAAATAATAACCATGATCTGAGCCTTCAGAGAGTCACGGCCGTTTTGCTGGTGGAGGGTCTTGCCAGTGTTGCTGGCTGCTGACTGGGGTGATGGCTGCTGACAGTTCAGATGGCTGTGGAAACTTCCTAAAATGAGGCAATAAAGTTGGCCACATTGACTGGCCCTTCCTTTCACAAATGATTTCTCTGTAACACATGACACTGTTTGATTTTCTTTTATCCACAGAACTTATTTCAAAATTAGTCAGTCTCCTCAACCCTGCTGCCCTGCTTTCTCAACTGACCTTATGTACTATTATAAATCTTTTATTGTCATTTCAACAACCTGCCACATCATTTTCACCAGGAGTACATTCTAACTCAAGAAATCACTTCTTTTGCTCATCCATAAGAAGCAACATTTTATCTGTTAGTTTTATCATGAGATTGCAGAAAGTCAGTAACATCTTCAGGCTCCACTTCTAAGTTAGTTCTCTTGCTATTTCCACCACATCTGCAGTTACTTCCTCCACTGAAGTCTTGAGCCCCTTAAATTCATTCCTGAGGGTCAGAATCAACTTTTTTCAAAGTCCTGTTAATGTTGACATTTTTATCACCTTTTGTGAATCACAGATGTTCTTAATGGCATCTAGAATGACTTTTTTTCCAGAAGGTTTTCAAATTTACTTTGCCCAGATCCATCAGAGACATCGTTCTATATGGTAGCTATAGCCTTGCAAAATGTATTTCTTAAATAATAAGATTTGAAAGTCAAAATTTCTCCTTGAGCTGCAGAATGAATATTGTGTTAGCAGGCATGAAAACAACATTAATCTTATTGTACATCCCCGCCAGAGCTCTTGAGTGGCCAAGTGCACTGTCAATGAGCAGTGATACTTTGGAAGGAATCTTTTTTTCAGAGCAGTAGATCTTAACAGTGGGCTTAAAATATTTAGTAAACTATGTTGTAAGCAAAACACAGCCTTGTCGTTGCATTTATAGAGCACAGGAAGAATAGATTTAGCATAGTTCTTTTAGGCTCTAGGGTATTCAGAGTGGTAAATGAGCATTAGCTTTAATTTAAAATCGCCAGTTGGATTAGCACCTAACAGGAGAGTCAGCCTGTCCTTTGAAGCTTTGAAGCCAGGCATTGACTTCTCTCTGGCTATAAAAGTCCTAGATGGTATCTTCTTCCAACATAAGAGTGTTTCATCTACACTGAAAATGTATTGTTTAGTGTAGCTGCCTCCATTAACTATCTTAGCTAGATCTTCTGGATAACTTACTGCAGTTTCTACATTGGCACTTGCTGTTTCACCTTGTGCTTTTAGATAGCTTCTTCCCTTAAACCTTATGAACCAATCTCTGCTATCTTCAAACTTTTCCCCTACAGCTTTCTCACCTCTCTCACACTTCACAGAATTGAAGGGAGTTAGGACATTCCTCTGGATTAGCCTTTGGCTTAAAGACATGTTGTGACTGGTTTGATCTTTTATCCAGGCCACTAAAACCTTCTCCATATCAGCAATAGACTGTTTCACTTTACCATTTGCTTGTTCACTGGAGTAGCACTTTTAATTTCCTTCAAGAACTTTTTTTTTTTTTTTTTTGCATTCACAAGTTGGCTAACTGCTTGGTGCAAGAGGCCTAGCTCTTGGCCTGTCTCAGCTTTCAATGTGCCTTCCTGACTAAGCTTAATCATTTCTAGTTTTTGGTTTAGAATGACAGATTTCATTTCAATTGAACACTTACAAGCCACTGTAGTGTTATTATTTGACCTAACTTTAATATTTTTGTGTATCAGGGAATAGGGAGGCCTCAAGAATGGGAGAGAAATCGGAGAACAACCTTTCAGTGAAGCAGTCTAAATAATGTGTATCAATCAAGTTTGCTCTCTTATGTAGGTGTGGTTCATGGGGCCCCAAAACAATTACAATAATAAATCAAAGATCACTAACCACAGATCCCCATAACAAATACAACAATAATGAAAAAAAATTGAAATATTGCTACAATTAGCAAAACGTGATGCAGAGACACAAAGTGAGCAAATGCTGTTGGAAAAATAGTTCCAATAGACTTGTTCAATGGGGCGTTGCCACAAACCTTCCACTTGTAAAAACACAGTATCTGTGAAATGCAATAAAGTGAAGCACTATAAAACTAGGTGTGCCTGTGTTTTTATACAATACTTGTCTAAATAAATAGAAAAAGTTTGCATAGCAGGGCCCAACCAGATCCCAAATTTATTTATTCTTCCTAGGCACATAGCTAAATTATATTCATCAGACTTCTTATATTCTAGACTGTACAACTAATTCTTTCTCATGGAAAGAAGAGAAGTGAAACAATTAAGAATGTAATTTCTCCATATTTGTTTCTTCTCCATTCACCGGCTGGATGGCACTAAGGCAACCCCAAGAAGCCCCAAGTTGAAGGTACTGTGACCACAGCATAGGGAAAGCAGAGCCCCACTACTGCCCTCCATTGGATTATAAGTGAGAAATGAAACTTTGTTGGGTCAAATGCTGAGATTTTGGATTTGTTTATTTCAGCAGCTAGTATTATTCAATCCTGATTAATGACACTTTTAAAAAAGAGAACAACATACATTACATTTGAGTGAAACAAAGAGATTCCCTCATTCATGCACTCGGGTAAAAATCACAATGTGCGATAATGGCCTACTTCATAGCCTCTGATTTCTTAAACTTCAGTTATTAAAGCTCTCAAACAGAGCTCTAGGGGCTTAAGGAAGAGGCTAAGATTCACACTACACAATGTCACGCATGCAAATAGTGGGTAACACAGGAAGAGCATTAGTCTTCAGAATTACTCTCAAGTTGAGACTTTGGTGTATGGCTTGAATTGTAGTCATGACATTTATTAATCATGTTATCTTGGCCATGTTGTTCAGTACCTCTGTGCCTTGGTTTGCTCATATGTAAAATAGAAAAAATAATAGTATCAATCTTGGATTGTGAAGCTTAATTGAGTGATATATGCTAAGGGCTTAGAATAGTGCATGGGACATAGGAAAACTAGATGAGTGTTTGCAACTATGATTAACTAGCTGAGTGGCCCCAAGAACTTATACATTCCTGAATCTTAATTTCCATCTGAAAAGCAAAGCTATTAAAACATGTCTATTATTGATAAAGGGAGATAATATTACAGTACTTTGGTAGCTTGTTAATTAACAGCCCCCAATGAATCTTACCCTTCCACTGACTCTGAGCTTGGCCTTGTGACTAGCTTTGGTCAATGAGATGTCAGGAAATGGGAAACAAGCGAAGGCTTAATAACCACTTGAGTATTTTGGCTTTCCCTCTTGGAATGCTCTCACTGCCATTAAGGAAGCTGGAATATCCCGTGGGAGAATCCACGTGAAGGAAAACTGAGGCACTTGAGCCAACAGACCCCAGTAACCATGAGCAGTGTCACAAAAGGCCATCCTGGACCATCTAAGCCCCTTCTGCCAGGTGGCCGTGGCTTCATGAGTGAGTCCAGGTGAGACTGGCAAAAGACCATGCCAGTGCACCAGCCCAAATAAAGGGTTATTATTTTAATCTACTAAAGATTTTAATCTTGAGTTTTTATTTTAATCTTGAGTTTATTTGTTAAATAGCAATAGGTAACTGATGCATATATCACTCAAGAACTTGAAAATAAAAATGAAAATGTTAGCCACAGAAGATTCAAATGGCAACATTAACACAAGGAGGTGGCTCAGTTCTGTCCCTGTGGAACACAAGACTCTTTAAATCTAGGACTCTGGTTATAATAATGGTATCTTTTTCTAAATATTTAATATATACTCTTCTGAGCATTTTAACCAGATTTTCTCAATACAAAATTAGTCTAGTAGAAGAAGAAGAAAACAGGCTACTTGAAATATATAAAAAGGAACTCAAAGAGCATGTATTTTTATTTCACTCTAAAGGGTATGTACTGCTTTGCTGCTTGTCCTTTCTCCATGTCCTCCTCTCTCCTGTAGCATTCTCCCTACACCCCTGTTCAGTCCCTCCTCCAGTCCTCTGTCCCTTGGCTCCTAGCTATTTCTGCCCCAAGCACAGAAGTTCTTTTTCCTTGACCCTCTCTCCCCACAACTAGGTTAAGTTCTCTTCCATACACTCCTGAAAGTTTCTTATACTTGCAGATACGTAACATTTACTACTCTGTACTGAAATTGCCTGTTTAATTATTTCTCACTCGCTTTACTGAAAGCTCTAAAACAGAGATGGCATTTACCTTTATATTCTCAATGCTGAGCACAGAGCTTCGTTTTGAAGGAAGAGGCTAGCTTAGGTTTCTGAGATTCACATGGGTACCCTATCGCCTCAGCCATGCTTTCTCAGATTCATGAATAGACCACCCATTGTACTGGCTTTCTGGTGATACCTCTACAAGCAGGGAGAGCACCAAGAAGCAGGGTTATAGGAGGGAGAAGAGAGAGAGCTGAAGCAGGGATGCATCCAGATTACCTAACAGGGTGCCCAATTTGGTGTCTCTGGACCACACTGAAAGAAGAAGAGTTGTCTTGGAACACACATTAAATATGCAAACACTAATGAAAACAAAAAAAATCTCATAATGTTTTAAGTAAATTTATGATTTTGTGTTGGGCCACATTCATAGCCACCATGCCATAGCCATTCCTGGGCCACATGCGGCCTGCAGGCTGCAGGTTGACATCATTGAACACAATGATCCATAATTAAACTAGGATAGGAATGGGAAGAAGGTGTGTGAAAACAATGTTCTCTCAGAAAACTGGAAATAGAAGGGCACTTCCTCAACCTGATAATGAGCATCTACAAAAAAAACCCAAAGCTACCATCATACATAGTGGTGAGTACCTATAAGCTTAGGTTACTCAGGAAATGTATTGAAAATCCAGTTATCAAAATAGTAAAAAACCAACTTTGTGATATGGTGATGTGTGTGTTGCCATTAATGCATTAAATACAAGTTCTAATGGCATGTCTCTTACCTACTTTAATTGTGAAATGTGATAAATCTAAATAATAGTTCAAGATTTCTCCACCTACTGAAATATATGAAAATATTTCTTATTTCTATTGGTACAAAGTCACAAGTACTAATACCACTGTGGTTTGTTGCCTGCCTTCATCATAAGGAAAAGTTTAATTTCAGGTAAACATTTTGAAAAAAAAGGTAAACCTTTTCCATCCAAGTCTGCCTGCCACACACACCTCCACCATCTCCTGCAGTTTGTACAGTGTAGAAGTTAAGACTCCCTGGGTTAAGAAAGTACTTGCCCTTGTAGCCCCTCTAAGGATAATAATAATTGAGGTTGTATCAAATCAGTGACCATCCCAGTCTTGGATATATGTCCCTGTTTGAACATAAATTGATTTTTGGAAAAATACTCCACCACTGAGACTCTCTCCACTACCCTACACAGCATCATCTTTGAGCATTTTATTCTCTTTCCTGATATGATGATCTTGGTACCCTTATTCAAAAGTTAAAGATGAATCTGAATGTTCATCATTTTTTATTATTCACGACATGAATCTAAACCTGTCTCAAGTTTGTTTATATTTTCTCTGTCCTAACTCTCTAGGTAACAAGTTACACGTACTTAACTAGGTGAATTATATAGGAGTACTTTCTTTAAATTGTCCTTAACCTCTCCACACATTTTCTTTGAGAAATAGTGAAAAACAACCCATATTCAAATCAGGTTTCTAAAGAACTTACTTGTATAAATACTGTTAACCTGTGGTCACTTTACAACTACATGGGTGCTTAACTATCCCTCTAAGGTGTGGCTTTCTACATTTCTCTCTGCTGTCCCATCCCTCTTACCAAGTTATTAAGAAGAGAAATCCCATGGTGTCTAAGATATACTATTCGAACAACGCATAGTCTCCTGCCCAGAATGGCCAGTGACGAGTGGCGTGGCAGTGCCAAGTAAAATTTTGTAGGTAAACACTTCAGCGTATTCCCCTGACGGCTTTCTTCGTCTTTACGCAAATTTACCTGTTGACGGTATCTGTCAGTGCCTCCCTCCCAGTGGACTAGTGTTGGCCCCACCATCCAGAATTTCTGTCTACTGAGAATGGAGTCTGGCAAACATTCAACCACAAGTAATCTGAAGACATTTACGTGCCTAAACCAATCTTTCTTTGGACCTGCCAGCCTGGGTGTTGCCAAGCTTGGAGGCATCTCAAACAATGTCTTTTGTTTCTGAAAAAGATAATTAATCTACAATGATTAAAGTCTGACAAGATCACCTCTCAAGTCTCTCAAGCCACCCCTCATTTTGTTTTATTATAAGCAAGTTTTCATAAGCAATTTAATATTATAAAGCTGAAATAGAGTAAATGAATTCAAGAGATCGGGTTGACCCAATTCTATCTCATTTTGACCAGATACTAACAATTAATTACTAATTCTTGGTCATGCCATCATGCTAAAATACAGATATGTGGATTTATAAGAGCTGAAGTTGTTTTATTTTATTTTTACACGCAAGCAGAAATATGCCTGGGCTTGCTGAGTTTCAGTGCACTTTGAGAAACTAGCTGTGTATCTGCCTTTGTCCTGAAATATAAAAATCATATATACCTTGAGTGGATTTTGTTACTTTTCTGTGATCCAGTGTGGGGGACTTAGGAAAAGAACACGTGTTAGTGAAACCGAACTCTCACCAGTTCTCCCTGGCAAGCTCCCTGCCAGTGGAAGCGCGTCCCTCCGATCTCAGCTCCACCCTTGTGGTTTCAGTCTATAGCCGTGCGTGCAAAGCAAAGTGGAGAAACGAGGTCAGCCTGCATAATTTCAGCCCCCACCCTGAGAAAAGTCACCTTTTCCTCCTCTAAAAGAAGCTTCCATCTGTAATAGACTGGACTCGCCGGTGTTCAGGAGACTATCTTTATCCATACGCTCACTCCTCCATGAGCCAGCCTGGGATTCACAGGGAACAGAGATTGGCTGCAGGAAGAGAGTCAGAGGGTAACGCCTGAGCCAAGGGTTCGGACTGGGCAGACTTCAGGACAGGCGGGCTAAGGACAGCCCCCTCCAGACTGCCCACACCTCTGGGAGCTCTGAGGACCCCAGCCAGCATCAGGCTGCAGTGAATGTGAAAGTTTGCTACTGATTATTTTCCTCCTGCTTCTGAGAAGGGGAAAAAACCCTCCTTTTCATCTGACCTGTGCTTTAAGGCTTCCAGTTATCTTAGAGCCCTGAGTCCTTTCCTTCTGACCTAATCAGTAAAATCGGGTGGGGACTCCCATAGAGATGCCCACTTTTAAACATGCCAGTTTCAGGACATTAAAAATATCCCTCCTCTCTAGTATCACTTTCATTTCATTAAAAATAAAAGGATATTTTAATGCCAAAGAAAAGAGGATAAGGCAGGAACGTAATCGAAGAATACAGAACAATTGTTTCATAAGTTTTATGTAAAGTTCTTTTGGTTTGTTTCGGTTTTGTTTGTTTTTAATTTCACCACTGTCTAGTCTAAGTTTCAGGAACTACTGCTTTAGAGTATAATTTGTCTGGGGCAGAATATCAGGAAATAGTGTCCAAGCCTGTGGCAGCCATAAAAACGTGTCCCTCCACCTCCTGCTGCTGGAGAGCGACTGAGAAGGCTGAGCTGCCCCCTGGGCCCACACCCAGACCCACTTTCCTCCGGCTGCTGACACCCCTGGGACTGCCCGGCGGACCGATAAGGCAGGCCCAGCCGGCAAGATGCAGGACTCCTCTGACAAGTGACTTTGGCTGAAGGACTTCCCATAGGCTGGCGGAAACTTCCTAGAACTGAGCCTCGCTCTGAGACTTTTCCTACCCATCCCTCCTTTCTTTCCTCTCTCCTCCGCAGGGAGGAGCACATCTGCATAGCAGTCTCGAGGTTCCCCACACCTCCTCCAGCTCCTGCCCCTATTTCTCTTGTTGGTATGTCCCCCATCTCTTACAAGTTAAGTTCTGTCCAGGTGACTGTTTCTCAAAGGACCCGAACTAACACAAAGCCCTTTCCCGTCCATCACTTCATTCACTTGGCGAATGCCTCACACCATCACTGGGACAACTCAAGGGCAGGTATAGTGAACAGGAGATACGGGCATATCTCATCCATGCCAAAGCTTGGCTGGAAGCCAGAACTTCTGATTCCTAGACTAAGATTTCTCCTGAAGGAATTGCTTCTCAATACAAAATGTCTTGTTTGAGCCCCATCCAGCATGGCTCAACTGGTTGGGCATCATCCTGCAGAGCAAAAGATTGCCAGCTCGATTCCTAGTCAGGGCACCAAAAATAATAATAATAATAATAATCCTGTGTGAGAAGAAATATCTAGGTTATAAGTACTCCAGAGAATGTTCCAGTGACTGATTGCAAATGATTGTCCCATTTCTCCAGACTAGTGGTTTTCAAATGTTTTTAAGCCATTGACTCCTTCAAGTTCAATCCTTGCTGATGGTCAGTAGATAACAGCAGCAGGAGACAGGCCAGAGGCATAGTGGGACAGTGGGTGAAGTGGCCAAATGGAGCCCTGATACCAATTTCTGGGCCTGCGGTCTCCTTGTCCTCATTCACTGCTGCCGAGACGCCCTTCCCAAGAACTCCTGAGTTCTGCTAAGCATGTAATGAAACCCTGCTTAGACCATTGTTTGTAAGAGTCTTTCCCAGAGAGGCCCTCTCGGTGTACTCTCATGGGAGAAAGGTCAAGCCAAGACCTATGGAGGGAGTCACGTGGCTTTTATCTATTAGTCTATGATTCTTCATAAGCTTTCCTTTGAAACAAAAGTTCGGTAGTGAAAGAAAGAAGGAAGGAAGGAAGGGAAGAATGAAGCAAGCAAGGAAGGAAGGAAGGAAGGAAGAGAGAAAGAGAGAGAAAAAAGGGAAAACTTTGAAAAGTGGCTGGTCAAGGACACTGTTCCAAGAAAGACCTCTTATTAAATATGTATAGTCTTTTCTCTTCATGTTGTGGCCACATCCATGGCTATCTGAAACACATGGGCAGGAGCATAATCCCAGCCATTGGTCTGATCCCCGTGTGCTTCAGCTGAACTGATGTGAGTTCTTCAGCCAGACAGGCAAAAGAGCCCCTATTCTCTTCTGGGCCTGGTCCCTCTGTCACAGGTCAGTAGCTGTCCTGGTGGGCCAGGAATCTGTCCTCAGGTACGCACACCAGCTGCTCTGGCCACAGCTTCTCAGCTCCTGCCATTGTGTCTTCCTGGAAATGCTTCCCTCCTAGATGTCTGCCTGTCTGCATCCCTGACTTTCCTGATGTCCCTGCTCAAATGTCAGGTCAGCAGAAAGACTCCCCTGATGATCCTACATAAAATAACAGCCCGCCTCATCTCCCGCACCCCTCCTACCTCTGCCAGCCTTTCCTATTACCTTGCTCAGTTTTGCCCCTCTCCCTAATATTTAGCCCATTTGCTATGTTGGATATTTCTTTATTGACTCTCTCCCTCCACAGAAATCAAAGCTCTACAAAGATGAGGACTTTTTTTAGAGTTACCCTCCCAGTGCTTAGAATAGTACCTGACACAAAGAAAGCCCTCAAATGTTTATTGAAGGATCAAATGAATAAATGTGTGGTATCATGGAATTTTCTCAAGTGAAAGTGACTTATTCAGGATTGCATCTGTGGAATGGGGGGAAGGAGTAGGAGAGGAGAATCTGAACCAGGGAAAAACAGAGTGGAGGTAGGTCCCTGCCATGTCCAGTGGTTTAGCTGCATCTCATCTTCATTCTAGAGATATTGCAACCATCTGCCCAAGACATGGGGATCAGACCTGATTTCAAACATTCTGTTTATTTACCTTAATATTAATCTAATTCTTCCCAATCATATATCATTAACATTGCCTTTAAAAATATGTAGTCACAATATCCATATGCATAGATATTTGCAAATTCCAAATCTACAATGATGTATTGCAAAACTATGATATACATTATGTTTCTCTTCATATTTAATATAGCCAGAACACCTTGCATACTGAGTTTTTGTGTATTTTATGGTCACAGTGAAGTCATTTTTGATGGTCAACTGAGTCGCTCTCCCACAGAACCTTTGTAGGAAACCTATACAGTGATACATCAGTCACTCATTCAAAGACAGTAGCCCTTGCAAGCTGGAATATTCTGCCAGAATGCTATATTATTTATTACAGTATATCATTAATATATGCTGTCAGAAGCATACGGGATATAATCCCAGGCCATAGAAATTGGCACCTCCCACTTAAGAAAACCCTAGGTAGTGTGTTCTAAGTAGTAGCCCAAGGGACAAAATTTCTTGACCAAATAAACCAAATTAAAAGGGGATTACCAAGATGCGCTTTGTAGGCAATTTTGGATAGCTTCTTCCCTCACTCTAAATCCCTCTTTCATAGGATTTGCTTTCTTCAGGAATCCGTGCAATGATGACAGTAGGAGTTCAGAAGCCGTGTGGGTCAAGGGAATCAACCTCTTTCTTGGCCCTATGTTGAAGTCTATCATTTTGGTTCTAGACTGGCTTTCTTTAGGTTTCCTTTTCTCTCTCTCTCTCTCTCTCTCTCTCTTAAGAAAGAAAGAGAAAAAGAAAATCTCTTTCCAGACAGAGATGTTGCCTTATGTGTCTTTGGGCAGAGTCCATCCTCAGTAAATGTTCATTGAACTTCAGATGTCTGCTCCCCTGTGAAGGTGAAGCCAGTTAGAAGGCTTTAGTACTGGCAAGTAGACAGCCCAGGCAGAACTTCCAATGGCTGTAAGCTCTTCTCTGACGTCTGTCGCGGGAGCAGGTTTCATCCTGCTTAGATTTTTAGGGACAATAAGTAGAAATGATCTGGTTGGAAGACAATAATCACCTTCAGATCACACTCAGCTTGCCCTCTCTCTATCTCTATCTCTTTCTCTCTTTCTCTCTCTCTCTCTCTCTCTCATCTTCTCTTCTCTTATTTATTCTCTGTCTTTCTCCATAACTTCATATTTCTAAAATTTATTATTACCAGCAGAAAGACCCACAGCTAGGATCTCATTATTCAAGAGTCCAAGTTCTTTGTGTTGTATGTTGGTGGAACTCATCCAAATGTTTGGGGGTTTTTTACAGGGAATTAGATGCGGAGTGAATCCCTTCAACATCTAAGGGAATCCAGTGAAATCAAAGTCCACATTCTTTGGACAGTTTTGTAAGAATTCCCACATGAGCAACTGCCTACCTTCATTTTTTTAATTAATATATTTATTTACCTACTTATACTGTTGCTGAGATACCCTCTTCTATCCTCTCCTATGCTGAGCCCTGAAGAAGAGTGAGTGATTCGGATGTGATTAAGCTTTCTCTTCAGTGAGTCTTTTGGTTCCTATAGCAGTCATTTTCATCTCATCTTTTAAAGTTAATTTTCATTTTGATTCAGAAATCTTCTGGATTTCACTCAAATCACCAGGCTAATTCTCTGAGTCACAGTGTCATAGAATTTTAGAGTTAAAATGGGTTATAAAATTATCCAGCCCCACTCTTTGATGTTATTCATTAATTTATTCAGGTTTTCAAGAAGTATATACTTAGCATTTACTATGTGCCAGGCACTGGGCTAGTTGCTGAGGTCACATTTGTTCAAGAAAAGGAAATCTGTACGTAGATATTAACCAGTCTGATCATGTACAAAAGAAGCCCAGAAGAAGGGTCTCCATCTACTGCGGGACCAGGAAGAGCTGACATAGAAAAGAACACCAGAAAAGATGCAGGTCCTTGGTTCTTGGCATTTGTTCTTCTCATTCTGTGTCAGGATCTGGTTCAAGTGCCTCAGTCGAAGAACTCCTTCATGCCTCACACAGCCCTATGCAGTAGAGTCTATTGGCATCCCCATTTTTGAGAAGAGGAAACTGAGGCAAAGAGAAGTTAATAACATGCCCAAGGAACACATCAGTAAATGACAGAGCCAGGGCTGTGCCACCCAGTGTCCATCATCCTGACCCTTGTGCATCCTGCAGCTTTGACTTCGCCAAATTTCCAAGGCTAAACACCAACAAGCTGGGATGGAATTGAGGTGTCTGATTCCCAGACTGGCATTAATGCCTAACTCCCAAGACCCCGGAGTAACTGTCTATTTTTCTTAGTGGTCTGTCAGGGGCTGATGACTCTCAAAGTAGCTTCTTACAAAAAGGTAAAACATTCCCTAGAATAGCAACCTGAAGGTCCTTGTTTGGAAGTGCTGGGACTTGGAGTAGGGGAATATGACAAATATAAGACTGAACGTACGTTAGACAAAAAGGTACTGTGAGCAAAAGCCTGGTGTGTTTGGGCGAGTAGTGAATTTCTACCACATGCATGGTATAAGAATAATCAGGTTTTCAAAATACTTAGCCAGACTCCACTGGCCTCTCTAAGATGGAAATGCACAGACAGATAAAAGACTGTGTTCAGGTTTTATTTTAATCTCTGCCCCCCTGCTTGTGGTCTTAGAGGCCTTAGTACTGAAAGCAAATGATATTTCTACCTCCTTCTTTCCAGGGCAGGAATTTGCATTTTAATTTTGGAACACTTAGGGAAAAATCCAATGAAATGCTTTATTTGCTTTTTTGAGACTTTTTTTTCTACTTTCCAGGAATGCAGTCTATTGCTCACTGAGTCGTAGACTAAATATCCTAAGTCCTAAGGCAGAACTGGTTACTACTGCTGTAGTAAACGTGTCTGTGACTCACCCAGGAGGAAAGAGCCCAGCTCCAGGGGCACCAGCGTCAGATGGCTCTGTCTCAGATGGATTTACATAGGAGTTAGTTTACCCTGAACTGAACTTCGAATCAGGAAGTTTGTACATAAATAAGTGGGAAATACACTGAGAGCCCTGCTTCGGTAAGGAAAATTATTTATGTGCACGTTGGTCATCTTATTAGTAATTCTGAAGCCCTTTAAATGAAAATGACGACAACATAGCTACCAGTGTGTAGTTCTTAGAGTTTGTCTGCACAGCCTGGGCTCTGCTCACCTAGGTAAGAGGCTATATAATTGTCATTCAAGCTGCAGCTTCAGAAAGCATGGCGAGTGCTACTATTAATAACCGAGCTGAACCAGCAAAGAAGCATGAATGATCAGCCTAATCATGGGCAAAATCCCCTTTGTAAAAAAACAGAAACAATCTGTGTGCTGGCAGAGCATGACAGCAAGTTCAAAGACAAATAAGTGATGGTCAGGAAGAGGGCATTTTCCACCTTTACCTGCTACTTAGAACACAGAAAGGTAGAGCTGGAAGGGACGGTGTGACCATCTAGTTCAACCAGATAAGGAAGTAAAAGGAATTAGGGAGTCACAAAATAGAGACAGGGTCCAAGCCTCTTGAGTCCGTTCTGTCAAGCTGTATCTTGGGTATTTTCAGAGGCTCAGCTGTCAGCTGAGTGGCTAAGGGCCCAATGGAACGAATATCAGGGGTCAGTCACTTCCCCTCCCAGCAGCAGCATGCCTGCCCACCTTCCCATGAAAAGCCCTCAATGTGTTCTACCAGCTCTGACAAAAAGAACACTTTTACCTTCCATGTTGAAGAACTAGTACATGACAACTCTAGTGGGTAATAGCACCAATCATTTGAGCAGTGCACTTAGAACTGAACAAGCCTGTTCTCCTTAACTAGCACTTTATTCATCGTAAATCCAGAAAACCAATGACCACTCATTATCTATCACCTAGCAGAAAACAGAGCTCTAAGAACAATGACACATAAGACAGGTCATATTTTAAGGGAGATTGAGAGGTCTCTAGGGAATCTGTAACTGTTGATAAGAGCTGATGGTAGACATTCCATAGAGTGCCTGACATAGTGAGGGCTGGCCGGGCGCAGGTTCTGGATGTTGGAGGGGGATGAGGGTGACTGAGAAGGACAGGAGAAGGAAAAGGAAGGTTCAGAAGACAAACGGCACGCTGTGGCAAAGGGATATGCCAAGGCTTCGTGAAAGTTAATTAGAAGCATGAGCTCACGTGTGGAGCAGGTGTGGGGTGCCCAGAGCACCCAAGAGTGCTTTCTGCACCTTTGATTTTGGGCAGGAACTCAGGAATCAAAGACCAGGAATTAATTACTCCCTTGAAGGCAGGTTCCGCTGCATGTCTCTCTCTAGTTCTTTCGTATTTCCCCACAAGTCAAGGTGAGTTGTCAGGAAAAGGAGATAAATTAATTCCAAATATAGACTTTATTTTTTACCCTATCACTCATGAATAGGACATTCTGTTTCATAAAATGAGCCCAGGAGGATTGGAATGGATGCCTCTTGCAAATCTAACAGAAAAAATAACAAACTTTGGGCATTGTTCAGAGTGAAAGAACAATTCATTCTAGAGTGTCAGTTTATCGGTGGCAGTATCTTTGCTGCACGAAACCAATGTTTAGATGAAGATGGAAAAATTGAATCAGTCATTCAGAGTTTTAGTCACATAATAATTTGTATTGCCTATATTACATATTGCATATTTGGGAGTTTATGGATGAATATTTTAGTTTTTACCAAGATGTTGAATGCCATCAAAGATTGATAGCTGTGCAAAGAGATCATAAAATATTTCTCAAGTCTTTTACATCAGATCTTCTTGAGAACCACTTATAAGTTTCCTGAGAACCACTTAAGAAGTTTCCTTTTAAGCACTCATTAAGTATTAGTCTGTTATACTTAAGATATTTTGCATATACATCTTTAGGGACAAGAGCATTAGTACAATGCTTTGCATACATTTTGACTGCAACCCACATAAGAAATGCATATAACCTCATGACTCAGTGTGTACACACACAGTGAATCAGGTGTTTCACCAAATAATATCTTTACTATATAAGACACACTCTTATATGTTCTATTTTTTGATGCCGGTCTTATCTACAAAAATGACCTTTTAATCTAGTGTGTAATGACCTACTCTTTGAATTTTTTTGTTTATTTATTTTTAGAGAGAGGGGATGGGAGGAGAAAGAGAGGGAGAGAAACATCAATCAGCTGCCTCTTGTATGTGCCCCAAACAGGAACCAAACCCACAACCTAGGCATGTGCCCTGACTAGGGATTGAACCAGTGAACTTTCACTTTGTGGGGCAACACCCAACCAACTGAGCCACACTGGTCAGGATGACCCCAGGACAGTGAAACACAATGTTCTAGGAGGCTATGAATCAGATACCTGAGATCATGTCTTTACACCATTTTCCACAAGAAACTCTGCAAGCACTTTCTTGGACAGTTATCTCTGCTGCAAAATGGGAAAACTAAGGCAGTGTATAAACAATGCCAAGACCAAGGCCTAGTCATCCTATTCTGTTAAAGAAGCCAGCACAATTATTTTAAAAATGGAGAATTGGTTTCTGCCTGAATGAACTGTGCAAAGGTGTCAAAATGGTCAGTGGTATAAACTTTTGTCTTCTACCTACTCTGGAATTAATGAGGTTGAAGTTAATTTTAAATTTGTGATTATTATTGCTAAGGTTTTTAAAGTACTATTTTAAGGCACTGGAAAAGTCACCCTTTCTCTGACTCTTCAAAAGCAATTTACATTCAATCAATAGAACTTCCACTTGATGACTTTGTTTCATCATTGAATTTGAGTCGTCTACAGTAAGGTCATTAATAAAGAACAAGATCTGGTTATTTATATGTACATTTTGGTACCTTTCTAAGAAGTTGGATTAAATTAAAATATACATTGCCTAAGTTTTCAGTGTGAGATGCAATACAGTCAGTAATGGCTCATGCAATAAAACATACATCTGTTGAGCCGCTGTTCATCTTAAGACTAAGCATGTGGACATATACACACTTATCACATATTTTTATTGAGCACTTACTATTTGACAGCACTAAAGCAGGCATTAAGGCCTTTTAATTAAGAGCCAAATTAAGGCCTTTGTAGGACTTAAGCACTGAAAACATTATTTTACATTCCCTTCTCCATGATATGCACTATGGCTTGATATTGTTTAAATCTATATTCTTACTAATTTCTGTCTACTTTGCCTGTTACTGAAATCTTCACTACAAATGGGGTTTTATCTCTTTCTCCGTGAGATCAATCAGGTTTTGCTCTATGTACTTTGAAACTGTATTATTAGATGTATAGATATTTAAAACTGTTGTGCCCTCTTGATGTATTAACCACTTTTTACAGCTTTATTGAGATATAATCAACATAACATAAAATTTACACTATTATATTGTACAATTCAGCAGTTTATAGTATATTCACAGAGTACTATAATAATCCATACAATCTAATTTCACAACATTTTTATTACCCTCTTCACAATAACTTCCTATTCTCCTCTGCTCCCAGCTTCTGGCAACAAGTAATCTACTTGATGTCAGAATTCATTTCCTTATTTTGGACACTTCACATGAATGGATCACAGTATGTGGTCTTTGGTGACTGGTTTCTTTCACTTAGCATAATGCTGTCAATGTTCACCCATGTTATAGAATGTCACAGAACTTAATTTCCTTATATTTCCAAATGACATTCCATCATTTGTATATACATTTTGTTTATCCACCCACTAGTTAATGAACATTTATTTCCACTTTTCTTAAGTTATTAATAATGCTGCCAAGAACATACATGTACAAGTTTTCGTGTGGACATGCGTTTTCCTTTATATTTTGGTTATATTATGGGAATGAAATTGCCAATTAACATGTTGAGGAACTTCCAGATATTTTCCAAAGTGACTGTTCTATTTAACAACCACCAGCAATGTATGAAGATTCTCCTGTCTATACATCCTCACCAATACTTGCTGTCTCTGTGAAAAGTTTTAGTCATTCTAACAAATGTGAGAAAATATCTCACTGTGGTTCTAATTTACATTTCCCTGATTACTAATAGTGTTGATCATCTTTTCATGCACATATTGAGTATTTATAGATCTATTCAGGAGAAATGTCTACTCAGATCCTTTTTGATTGCATTATTAGCCTTCTAATTGCAGAGATGTGAGAGTTTTATTTATTTATTATGAGTACAAATTCCTTCACAGGTATATGTTTTGCAAATGTTTTTTCTCATTCTATGGTCTTTGCACATTCTCAATGGTGTCCTTTGAAATACAAACATTTATAATTCTGATAAAATCCAATTTAAATAGTTTTTCTTTTGGCATTTTTGCTTTTGGTGTCATGTCTAAGAAACCATTGCCTACTCCAAGGTCACAATTATTTACTCCCATATTTTCTTCTGAATTTTACAGTTTGAGCTCTTACATTTAAGTCTATTACCCATTTTGAGTTAACTTTTGTGTGTAGTAGGAGGAAGGGTTCCATCTCATTCTTATGATCTGAATATCCATTTGTCTCAGGGTCATTTCTTGAGAGCCTGCTTTTTGCATTAACTAGTCTTGGCATCCCACTGTTTTCACTGACAGTCAGCTGCATTTTCTGAAAAAACATTCCTCAAATTGTCCCAAGACTTAGAGTAATTTACAGAATTCTGAAAAAGTTGATTTTGATAATTTACATCAGTTTTTTATTGTTTTTACATAGGAGAGGATTTTCAGAGGCTCTTAGTTCACCATTTCACAAGTCTCGCTTTGCACCCAGGTTGCTTTTTATTAGTGTTAGCATCTTTTCTGTCCTTTTATTTTGTCTTTATATTTAAGGAGAGATTCCTTAAATATAAAGGAATATTACACAGCTGATGCTCTACAGAGGGCAGCATATAGCTAGGTCTTGGGGTTTTGTTGGTTTTTTTTGTTGTTGTTTTGTTTTGTTTTTATCCAATGTGAAAATCTTTGTCTTTTGGAGACTTCCAGTCAAGATGGTGGCATAGGTAAACATGGCTCACCTCTTTACACAACCACATCAAAATTACAACTAAAATTTAGAACAACCATCACAAGGAACTGTTAGAAACCAAGTTGATTGGATGTCTGACAACTACACAATTAAAGAAACCACATCCATCCAGACTGATAGGAGGAATGGAAATACAGAATGGGCTGGTCCCACATCCACATGTGGCACAATTCAGGAGGGATATCTCAGGAGCAAGGAGTCCCAGCCTCACACCAGTGCCCGCCCCCACTCCAGCCCAGGGTTCCAGCCAGGAAGATAAGTCCTCATAACTTATGGTTGCAAAAACCAGTGGGGATTGAGTCAGTCAAAGAAACTTTTGGAGTCCCAAGCAGTTCCTTTTAAAGAATCCACACACAGATTCACTCCTTCTGGGCTCCAACACTGGAGTAGCAGCTTGAAAGGCACATAGAGGGAAGAACTGAAATGCCTGGCATCAAGGTGAGAGCTGGGGGAAAGTTAGTCTGATACAGAAAGGCAGGCAGAGGCCATTTTCCTTTCTCTGAACCCTATCCCCACAGAGCCACAAAGCCAGCAGGTGGGCACCATATCTAAGACTCCATGAACCTGGCTAACACTGTTTGCCGAACCCTGGAGATCCCATGAAGTTCCATCCCACCCAACTGTGGGCCAACCCAAATTGTTAACTGTGACTTTTCCATATGAATGGCTGATCTTGGCTTATGCTTCGCAACTTCCTAAATACTATCAAACAAGCAATAGCTGACCTCAGTGAGCTCCCAGACCCTGTACCTCTTGATAAGTGGCCCAAGGCCTGGCACTAGCAGCAGCCAGCCTAGATTCACAACTTAGCTTCTCCTGAGAATCTCCAAGTCCAGCACACATGGAAGCCATCTCAGATTGCTTTATAGCTCAGGCAGGGTGGCCTTGAGCAGAACGTATGTAGAAGCTGACCTTGGTCTGCACCACCAGGGAAACCCCAGGGTTTGTACACCCATGAATAGCTACAGACCATATCAGAGGAGCACCACCCTTCCTCTACGGGGAGCAGGGGTTGGTGATCAGTGGTCACAGCCAGTCCTTGTAGCTGACTGGCCTGAGTAAATCCCTCCCTTTAACCTACCAACAGCCATCAAGGCTCAACTGCAATAGGAGGATGTACCCAGTCCACATGAAGGGTAGATCTTGAGTACCCAGCATGGATGATAAGAGAGGCTGTGCCACCAGACCCTACAGGACACCTACTACATTAGGCAACACTACCAACTACACGGAGTCAAAGCAGATCTACCTAATACATAGAAACAAACACAGGAGGCTGCTAAAATGAAGAGACAAAGAAATATGGCCCAAATGAAAAAACAGATCAAAACTCCAGAAAAACAACTAAACAAAATGGAGATCAGCAATCTATCAGATGCAGAGTACAAAATACTGGTTACAAGGATGCTCCAGGAACTTAGTGAGGACCTCAACAGCATTAAACAGGTTCAGTCAGAAATGAAGGATACACTAATTGAAATAAAGAACAATTTACAGGGAAACAACAGTAGAGTGGATAAAGCCAAGAATCAAATCAATGATTTGGAACATAAGGAACCAAAAAATAACCAATCAGAACAACAAGAAGAAAAAACTACAAACAACAACAAAAAATGAGGATAGTGTAAGGAACCTCTGGGACAACTGCAAGTATTCCAACATTCGCATCATAGGGGTGCCAGAAGGAGAATAGAAAGAAGAGGAAATTGGAACTTTATTTGAAAAAATAATGAAAGAGAACTTCCCTAATTTGGTGAAGGAAATAGACATCAATTCAGGAAGCTCAGAGAGTCCCAAACAAGATGGATGCAAACAGGCCCACTCCAAGACACATTATAATTAAAATCCCAAAGGTTAAAGATACAGAGAGAATATTAAAAGCAGCAAGAGAAGAGCAGTTAGTTACCTACAGGGGAGTTCCCATAAGACAACAGCTGATTTCTCAAAAGAAATTTTGCAGGCTAGAAAGGATTGGCAAGAAATATTCAAAGTCATGAAAAGCAGGGGACTATAGCAAAGATTGCTCTACCCCACAAAGCTATCATTTAGAATGGAAGGGCAGATAAAGAGCTTCACAGACAAGAAAAAACTAAACGAGTTCATC
>PVJI01014579.1:0-43744 GCA_004026765.1 Micronycteris hirsuta
GTGATCTCACATATAAGTGGAATCTAATCAACAAAACAAACAAGCAAGCAAAATATAACCAGAGACATGGAAATAAAGAACAAACTTACAGTAACCAGAGGGTAGTGGGGAGGGGATAATGGGGAGAAGGAGAAGATTCATCAAGAAACATGTATAAAGGACACATGGACAAAGCCAAAGGTGGGTAGGAAGGAGGGTGGGAGGTGGGGATGGGTAGACTGTTGGAGGAAAAATGGAAACAACTGTACTTGAACAACAATAAAAATAATTTAAAAAGAAATCTGCTGTGTGTATTTTTGAGTAAATGATAAGTTCCATTTTCCTTTCCACTGGACACTGTCTTAGGAGTTAATGCCTGTGAGCAGGAGGTGGTGGCATCCCAATAATTGTTTGGTTACAGTAATGGGGCCAAACATGTTCCCCTAGCCACTTGTGGCAGGTTGACCTCACATTAAGTGGGACTGTGGGGCTTTCCAGTTGCTGGGAATTTCTCTGCACGCCACTAGGGGCTTTAGTTGCTTAAACACACTTCTCAGGTGGAAAGGAAATAGTTCTGGGAAGGAACCAACTCTGGGAAGGAGAAAGAATCACCTGAGTTTCAGGGCTGCGAACTAGGTTCTGGGTGAGGCCTGACCAAGTTTTTGAGAGGCCATTGCTTGGGTTCACTGCATTGCGAGATTGGTTGGCAGAAAAATTTGCCTATGAGCTTTTGTTAGAATAGCATAGTTGTATATGCTAGTTTTCTAGTTTTCTCTGCTTCCAGGTTGCCTGGCTTTTTTGGTCATAGGATTTGTCCTATTGTGTATTCAGGCCAGGAGGGGCCATTCTGGGTTTGTTCTTGGACAGAGCCCACTGTGTAGAATTTTAGTGCACTAGGGTACATACAGCCATTATCTAATGTCCAAGGAAGTATTGATCTATTACTGTAATACTGTGTGAGCTATGTACATTTTGGATTGTGGGAAAAGGGGGCCCATGGATTGTTCCCTGTATTACTGTATTATTATGCAATTGGAACATCATTGCCAATAGTTACATAAATGAGATGAAATCTGTTATGTCAAGGCATTTATGTCATTGCATAATAGGATTTCACCAGAGACAGAGGTCCACTCAGTTGTGCAGAGAAGGGAAGAGGACTTGAAACATCTTCCTGATAGTACACAGGAAGAAAACAAGAATGAGGAAATAGGCTTTATTAATGCCTTGAATTCAAGGGACACAAGATTTGTAGCAGTAGGAGCTCCTGTCATCATTCATACCACAACATGCTCTTGAAATAGAGATCAAAGAAGCAATGGCCCCATCCCAGTATTATGAAGGATGGGTCTTTCCTTCAAAGACCCATCAGAGAACCCAGTTCGGCCAGGGAGCTTTCCTATCTGGAGCAAGGCAGTTTCCTTTGAGGCAATACACTATAGGTAGAGTAAATCAGGAAGGCCAGCATCTTAGCTACTTTTGGGCCAATATTCCATTCTCCACTTCAGATTTACTGAATTGGAAGAATTCCAGCCCCACATAGAGATGATCCTCAGAGAATGGCAAATCGTTTCACTTCCACTTTTGCAGATGAAAAGGCTCTTCTCAATATCTTGTTAACTGTGGATGGGAGATGGCTGGTTATAAAATAGGCTAATGAAGAGGCCAGATGTTGCCACCAAGAGAATACTAATGGGACCCTCACCCCGCTTGGGGCAATTCCCTTGAAAGAGCCTGACTAGAACCCAAATTGTGGGGGCCTAGCCATCCTGGAACATTACAGAAAATACATACTGGAAGGGCTTAAGAAAGGCATGCCCAAACATAAGAACCTGAATATGATACAGCCCTTCAGCAAAAGCCTGGTGAAAGCCCTTCTGGATATTTAGAGAGGATCTATCAGGCCTGTAGAAAGCACACTGATGCTGATCTGCAGGCACCATAGAATATGTGGATGGTAAACATGACTTTCATTGGGCAAAGTGCCCTGGATATCAGAAAAGAACTCCAGGGGCATTGGGAATGAATCTTTCTCAGCAGGTAGCCATAGCCTTTAAACTCTATAACGTTCAGGAAGCAAGAAAGATAAAGTAGGCCACAGTGTTCTTGGAAACAGGGCATCAAGACCAGAAGAAGAGGCAGGACCCGAGAGAAAAAGAGAAGCCCACTAGGTGCCAATCAATGTGCTTATTGCAAAGAGGAGGGTCATTGGAGAAAGGAATACCTGATATTCAAAAGGGAAAGTAGGGATGGAAAATCTCACCAGGGAATGCTAAAAAGGTGAGAGAAGTTTGATGAAGAACATTGAGGCCTAGGGACTCCCTTTGACATCTCCTGACCTATTACTATTTCCCCACAGGAGCCCTGGGTATAGTTGATGGCAGGAAATGAGCCAATTGATTTTCTTGTTGATATGAAGCCCTTATCAGTGTGGCTAAGTTGGTTGGATACTGTCCCGCAAAGCAATTTTCTTGTAGAAATAGGAACTACATACTCAGTGCTGAATACAAAAGTAACCAAAGAAAGTTTGGATATAACAACAGTTACTGGAGTGACAGGACAATTACAAAAAGAGGGGTTCCTTCAACACTTAGAATGCCAGCTTGAGGATTAAAAGATCACATAATTTTCTGTATGTGTCATACTGCTCTATTCCACTGCTGGGCCAAGATTTACTTTGCAAACTGCACACATAATAGCTCCGTCTCCTTAAAAGCAGCAACTATGTATAAAGATCCAGCTGGAACATGCTCTCCAGCTCCAGGCACTCCTGACTTGTACAGAAGGTCCCAGAGGTGAACACTCACATCTGAGATCTATAAACAAGTTGATCAAACTCTCTGGGCTAATAAAACCCCAGGTAAAGTAGTTAACAATCAACACATAAAAGTTAACCCAAGGAGAGGAAATGGATCCCATGGAAGAAACAGTCCCCCTTCAAAAAGGAGTCTTTAGAAGGTATTCAGGCAATATTGAAGAAATTATTAGAATCAAGACTAATTTGGTCATACCAATCTCCCAGAAATATCCCAATTATGAGACTTCCAGCCAAGATGGAGGCATAGGTAGATATACTTTGCCTTCTCCCACAACCGAAAGAAGGACAACAACAAATTTAAAAACAAAAAGTAACCAGAACTGCCAGAAAATCGAACTGTATGGAAGTCCAACAACAAAAGAGTTAAAGAAAAATCATTCATCCAGGCTGGTAGGAGGGGCAGAGACAGGCACCTGGGGTGGAGAGGACTCACAGCAAGGCAGTGGCTAGTGGACTGGGCAAGGTGATGGCTGGAGGAGTGGGTGGTCCCACATTTGCATGCAAATAAGTCAGGAGGAAAAAGTGGGGAACAAGATGGACTCCCACAACCCAGAGTTCCAGGGTAGGGAAATAAAGCCTCAAAACCTCTGACTGAAAAAACCTGTGGGGGTTGAGGCAATGGGAGAAACTCCCAGCCTCACAAGAGAGTTCATTGGAAAGACCCACAGGGTCCTAAAACATGCACAAAACCACCCACCTGGGAATCAGCACCAGAAGGGCCCAATTTGATTGTGGGTAGAGGAGGAATTGCCTGAAAGCTGTCGAGAACTGAGCAAGAAGCATTGTTCCCTCTCAGACCTCTCTCCCACATACAGCACCACAATGCAGTGATGTGGGTTACCCTGCCCTGGTGAATACCTAAGGCTCCCTTACTACATAGCAGGTACTCCGAGACCATATATATATATATATATATATATATATATATATATATATATATATATATATATATATATATACCAAATGAAAGAACAGTTCAAAGCTCAGAAAAAATGCAACTAAGTGACAAAGAGATAGCCAACCTATCAGATGCAGAGTTCAAAACCTAGTAATCAGGATGCTCACAGAAATGATTGAGTATGGTCACAAAATAGGGGAAAAAGTGAAGGCTACGCAAAGTGAAATAAAGGGAACCAAAAGTGAAGGGATGGAAATCAGGGCTCAGATCAATGGTTTGGAGCAGAAGGAAAAAAATAAACATTCAACCAGAACTGAATGAATAAACAAAAATTCAAAAAAATGAAGAGAGGCTTAGGAACCTCCTGAGCAACTTTAGATTTTCCAACATTTGAATCATAGGGGTGCCAGCAGGAGAAAAGGAAGAGCAAGAAATTGAAAACTTATTTGAAAAAATAATGAAGAATAACATCCCCAATCTGGCCAAGAAAATAGAATTCTAGGAAGTCCAGGAAGCTCAGAGAACCCCAGAGAATTTGAACCCAAGAAAACACACACCAAGGCACATCATAATTGCATTACCCAAGATTAAAGATAAGGAGAGTATTTAAAAACAGCAAGAGAAAAGGCAACAGTTACCTTCAAAGGAGTTCCTATAAAACTATCAACTGATTTCTCAAAAGAAATATTGCTGGCAAGAAGAGGCTGGAAAGAAGTATTCAAAGTTATGAAAGGCAAGGACCTAAATCTAAGATTGCTCTATCCAGCAAAGCTATGATTTAGAATGGAAGGGCAGGTAAAGCGCTTCCCAGATAAAGTCAAGTTAAAGGAGTTCATCATCACCAAGCCCTTATTATATGAAATGTTAAATGGATTTATTTATGAAAAAGAAGATCAAAACCATGAACGTTAAAATGGCAACAAACTCACAACTATCAACAGCCAAACCTAACAACAAAGCAAAACAAAACAAAAGCAAATTAAGCAAACCCCTAGAACAGGAACAGACTCACAGAAATAAAGAATACCTGGAGGGTTATCATCGGGAAGGGGGACGAAGGAGATTGGAGAAAAAAGTACAGGGAATAAGAAGCATAAATGGTAGGTACAAAATAGACAGGGGGAGGTTAAAAATAGTATGAGAAATGGAGAAGCCAAAGAACTTATACATATGATGCACGTACATGAACTAAGGTGGGGGAATGATGGTGGGTTGATACAGAGTGTAGGGGAAGAAAGGGGAGAAAAAATTGGAAAGCTGTAATAGCATAATCAATGAAATACATTAAAAAAGTGAACACTCCCATTTGCCAGTCAAAAAGCCTCACTCTACTGAATATTGACTTGTACAGAATCTTAGAGCCGTAAGTGACATTGTTCAGGACATTCATCCCATGGTGCCCAATACCTATACTCTGTTGACCATAGTGCCAAAAATAGCACATTATTTTCAGTCCTAGACTTGAAGGATGCCTTTTTCAGCATCCCAATAGATGAACAGGCTGAACTATTGGTTGCCTTTGAATGGCAGGATGCAGAAACAAAAGTCATGCTTCAATACTGCTTGACTGTGTTGCCACAAGGATTTAAGACTTCCCTGATTACCTTTGGGAAAATATTGGCAAAAGAAATCAGGAGTAGATATGCAATACATAGAAAACATATTGATAGCTAGCAGCACCTACCAGGGATGTTTGCTCAACATCATCATAGTCCTAAATAATTTGGCAAAAAAGGAGATATAAGCTATTGCCTTACAAGGCTCAGATTTGCAAACAAAAGGTGGCATACCTGGGATTTTAACTAGAACAGGGCACTGGGAACTTGATGATATATAGAAAACAAAACATTGCTACACTAAAAATCCTAGAAAACAGATGGCAGCTTCGTGGATTCTTAGAGACTACAGGGTTCTGCTGAAATTTGATTACACACTTTGGAACCATAGCAAAACCATTGTACGATTCCTTGAAAGGATTGAACTCTGAACCTTTTGGATAGACAAGGGATTGTCAGGTAAGTATTTAATACCTTGAAGGAAAAGCTGGTTTTGGCTCCCATGCTAGGATTGTCCAATTTACAGAAGCCTTTCAAATTGTACGTTCATGAAAGGCAGAGGATTTGACTGGGTTCACTAACCCAGACTCTGGAAAACATCTCCAGACTCACGGCCTACCTCTCAAAGAAGTTGAACCACAAGAAAAAAAAAAAAAAAAAAGGATGGCCACCATTTCTTTGAGTGGTGGCAGCTACCTGTGAAGCTGAGAAGTTCGCTTTGGGACAGCCTACTATGGTATAAGTATTGAACCAGGCCTTAACTCTATAGGAACAGAAAAGAAGGTATTGACTGATGGCAGGGTGCATAGGGAAATACCAGGCCATTCTCTTGGACAACACAAATATTACCTTGCAGACTACCACAACCTTGAATCTGGCCACTCTACTACCACACACAGAGGGAAACTCAGTCTTCCAGCATGACTGTTTGGAAATTTTTTAATGAAATTTAGTCTAGCAGGTCAGATCTATTGTACCAACCATTGACAGCTCCAGACTGAGAGCTGTACACAGACAGGAGGAGCTTCGTAGACAATTGTCAATGACAAGGCAGGTATGTGATAGTCACTGTAGACAAGGTACTAGAAGCCCAAGCCCTTGTTCCAGGGAACTCAGCAAAAAAGGCTGAGTTGATAGCCCTCATGAGAGCTTTAGTTCTGTCCCAGAGAAAGAAGGTTAACATCTACACAGGCTCCAAATATTCCTTTATAGTAGTGCATGCCCGTGGAGCAATATGGTGGAGAGAGGACTATTAACCTCATGGAATAAGGATATTAAAGACTCAGAGGAAATCACAATTGCTAGAGGCAGTGAATTTGCCAGACCATGTTGCCAAAATGCACTGCCCAGGACACTGAAGGGGTGGTTCCCAAATAAGCCAGGGAGCCAAACTGTTGATAAAGCAACAAGTCAGCTGGAGGGCCACAGCGCTTAGAGGTTTTGATCTCCTGCTTAGACTTGACAAAATTTAAACCTCATTACACAGAATGAGATGAGGAATGATCCCATGAATTGGGAAATCTTAACATGGGAACCAAAATTCACTAACACCTAGCCAATTTTCTGAGGAACAGAGTGAACATCCAACAGTATTCCAGCATATATGAAGATTGGTGACCAAGATTACAGGGGAAATTGAACCATCAGATGGGGAGACATTAAAACCTGGAGTTGTGAAGAGAACAGAGCTAGACCCAGACCAGGGTCAGCCCAAAAAACAGAGAGTGACAAAAAATTAACTTCGCTACCCCAGAGAAATTGACAGTTCAATTTAAGAAACAGAGTCTAGCAAGAAGAGTCTCACAAAAAATGGGAAGACAAATAAACAATCCCCAAATGAAAGGAAAGGAGGAAACCCCAGAAATAATGATAAATGAAACAGAGTTAAGCCAACTATCAGATATTGAGTTCAAAGCATTGATTATCAGGAAGCTCAAGAAGCTTGAGAAGCTCAATGAGCTCACAGAAAATTACCAGAAACTACAGGGACACTATAATTAACTCACTGAAAACTATGTCAACATGAAAAAGGTAATAGAAACTATCCAAAAGGGCTCAGGGGAAAGGAAGAATACAATATCTGAACTGAAGAACACAATAGAAGGAATAAAAAGAAGGCTCGATGAGGCAGAGGATCATTTCAAAGAGCTGGAGGATAAGATAGAAAAAAACACCGAAAATGAGCAAGAACAGGAACAAAGACTCAGAAAGAATGAAGAAGTATTAAGATAAATGCAGGACAACATGAAACGTAATAATATTTGTATAATAGGGATACCAGAAGGAGAAGAAGAGCAAAGGATAGAAAACCTGGTTGAAAAAATAATGATGGAAAATTTCCCTCATCTGATGAGAAAAAAAGTCGCACAAATCCAGGAAATACAGAGAGTCCCAATCAAAAGGAACCCAAAGAGGACCACTTCAAGGCACATCATCATTAAAATGGCAAAATTCCAAGACAAAGAGAGAATCTTAAAGGCAGTAAGGGAGAAACAGGAAGTAACACACAAGGGAACCCCGATAAGGTTAGCAGTTGACTTATCAATGGAAACACTCCAACCCAGAAGAGTACGGCAAGAAATATTCCAAGTAATGGGAACCAGAGGCGTGCAACCAAGGCTACTGTACCCAGAAAGGCTTTCAATCAAGATAGATGGCCAAAAAAGGTGCTTCCCAGACAAAAGAAGCCTAAAAGAATACATCTCCACCAAACCAGCTCTGCAAGAGATGCTAAAGAGACTGCTTTAAAGAAAGGAAGGAAAAAGAGAGAGAGAGAGATGAAAACAGGTACAAAAAAATGGGGGAGGGCAATGAATAAGTACCTATCAATAATAACCTTAAACGTAAATGGATTAAATGCTCCAATCAAAAGACATAGAATAGGTGAATGGATAAGAAAGGATGACCCACACATATGCTTCCTACAAGAGACACACCTCAGGACAAAAGACTTACACAGACTGAAAGAGAAGGGTTGGAAACAAGTTTTCCAAGCAAACGGACAGGAAAAAAAAGCTGGGGTAGCAATACTCATATCGGACAAAATAGACTTCAAAATAAGGGCCACAAAGAAAGACCAGAAGGAAACTTCATAATACTCAAGGGAAGAATCCACCAAGAAGACATAAACATTGTAAATATATATGCACCCAACATTGGAGCACAAAAATACATAAAGAAAATCTTGGAGGACTTCAAGAAAGATATTGATAGCAACACAATTATAGTAGGGGACTTCAACACCCCACTGTCAAAAAATGGACAGATCCTCCAAACAAAATATCAGCAAAGATATTGTGGCATTAAACAATGCCCTGGAAGAAATGGACTTAACTGATATATATAGAGCCTTTCACCCCACAGAAGCTAAATACACATTCTTTTCAAATGCACATGGAACATTTTCAAAAATGGACCATATGGTAGGACACAAAAGAAGCCTAAGCAAATTCAAGAAAATTGAAATCATATCAAGTATTTTCTCTGACCACAAGGGACTGAAATTAGAAACCAACCCAAAGGAAAAAAAAAAAACGCAAAACATTCAAAATCATGGAGATTGAATAGCCTGCTATTAAACAACTCATTAGGTTGTAACTACTCGACCTTGACTCATATTGAATGGGTCAAGGATGAGATTAGGGAAGAAATCAAAACATTCCTTGAAACAAATGAAAATGAACTTACAACAACCCAAAACTGTGGGACACAGCGAATGCAGTCTTGAGAGGGAAGTTCATAGTGATACAGGCCTACCTAAAAGAAATAGAAACATTTCAAACAAACAACCTAACCCTACGCCTACAAGAACTCAAGGAACAACAACAAAGACAACCCAGGGCAAGTAGAAGGAAGGAAATAACCAAGATCAGAGCAGAATTAAATGATATAGAGACTAAAAGCACAATTCTAAGGATCAATGAATCCAGGAGCTGGTTCTTTGAAAAGATAAACAAAATCGACAAGCCTTTAAGCAGGCTCATCAAGAAAAAAAGAGAGAGGACCCAAGTAAAGTCAATCAGAAATGAAATAGGAGACATTACAACTGATGCCACAGAAATACAAAGGATTGTAAGACACTACTATGAAGAACTGTATGCCAAGAAATATGAAAACCTAGGAGAAATGGAAAAATTTTTAGAAGAATATTATCTTCTAAAACTTAATAAAGAAGAAGCAGAAAGCCTTAACCGACCAATAACAGCACATGAAATTGAAGCAGTAATCAAAAAACTCCTGACACACAAAAGCCCTGGACCAGATGGTTTCACAGGAGAATTCTATAAAGCATTCAAGGAAAAACTAACACCTATCCTTCACAGACTATTCCAAAAAATCCAAAATGATGGAAGACTCCCAAACTCTTTTTATGAAGCCAGCATCATCCTAATCCCAAAACCAGAAAAAAGACACAACAAAGAAAGAAAACTTCAGGCCAGTATCACTGATGAACATTAACGCTAAAATCCTCAACAAAATATTGGCAAGCCGCATCCAGTATTACATCAAAAAGATCATACACCGTGTCCAAGTGGGATTCATCCCAGGGATGCAACGATGGTATGGTATTCACAAAACAATAAACGTAATACATCACATAAACAAAAGCAAAGACAAAAATCACATGATCATATCAATAGATGCAGAAAAAGTATTCGATAAGGTACAGCATCCATTTATGATAAAAACCCTTAGCAAAGTGGGAATAGAGGGAGCATTCCTCAACATAATAAAGGCCATATATGAGAAATCTACAGCCAACATTATACTCGATGGACAAAAATTTAAATCTTTCCCACTAAGATCAGGAACGAGACAAGGTTGCCCACTATCACCACTTCTATTCAACATAGTACTGGAAATTTTAGTCACAGCAATCAGACAAGAAGAGGAAATAAAAGGCATTCGAATGGGAAAGGAGGAAACAAAACTTTCATTGTTTGCAGACGACATGATAGTGTACTTAGAAAATACTATAGACTCCGCCAAAAAGCTACTCGACCTAATAATTGAATTTGGCAATGCAGCAGGATACAAAGTCAATATCCAGAAATCAAAGTCATTTTTGTATATCAACAGTGAATCAGCAGAAGTAGAATTCAGGAAAAAAAATACCATTTGATATAGCAACAAAAAATATAATTGTTGAATACCTAGGAATAAACCTAACCGAGGAGGTAAAAGACCTGTACTCAGAAAACTACACAACACTGAAGAAAGAAATAATGGAAGACACAAACAAATGGAAACATATACTATGCTCATGTATTGGAAGAATCAACATCATCGAAATGTCCATACTACCCAAAGTAATTTATAGATTCAATGCAATCTCTATCAAAGTACCAATGACGTATTTCACAGATATTGGAAAAATACTGAAAAATTTATATGGAACCATAAACAACCCCGAATATCAGCTGCAATTTTGAGAAAGAAGAGAAAAGCAGGAGGGATCACAATTCCTGATATCAAACTATATTACAAGGCCACTGTAATCAAAACAGCTTGGTACTGGCATAAAAACAGACAGATAGAACAATGGAACAGAATAGAGAGCCCAGAAATAAACTCAAGTCTCTACAGGGAGTTAATCTTTGACAAAGGGGGTAGAAGCATGAAATGGAATAAAAATAGCCTCTTCAACAAATGGTGTTGGGAAATCTGGACAGCTTCATGCAAAAAACGTGAAACTCGATCACCAACTTACACCATACACAGAAATAAATTCAACGTGGATACAAGACTTAAATATAAGTTGTGACACCGTAAAAGTCCTAGAGGAATATAGGGAATTTTGTGCTCCCACAGTGGGGAATTGTTTTCACGCCCTATGTTTTCATGTCTAATAAGAGCACAGTCTCTTGTGAAACATAAGTCGGCATGCATGGACCCACGAGTCGGGTAGCAGAATTTCCTGTGGAGAAATCAGGCTGGCATGTTCCTTAGATTTAAAATAAAACCTTGCTCTTGCTAAAAATCTCTCCCTGAGTCAAAAGAACAAATGCTAATGCTTAACTAGCTTAATTAGACCGATGCTAATCCTTTCAAAGTTCAGCCATACCTCTTGTCTTTGCATAACCCTTTTGATGTACCTTCCGGGCTTTCTACCACCTAAAGCGAATCTACAATCTATGCAAGGTTAATGAATACCATTCCGAGGTAATGTCCCAGAGAACAGCAATAAAAATCCCTGGACCCAAGGCTTGTGGCCTCTCCAAGATCATAATGGAGGGGACGCGTGGTCCCGAAATTTCTAGTCCATTATAAAATTACGCGTAAAATTATTTACATGCAGCCATGGCATACGAATCCTGCTGGACAGAATTTGCGACAGAGGAAAACATCAGTAGGAAAATATCAGACATTCCACACAGCAGCATCTTCAATGATATGTCCCCTAGAGCAAGGGACACAAAGGAAAGAATAAACAAATGGGATCTTATAAAAATAAAGAGTTTCTGTGGGGCCAAAGAAAATAGTATTAAAATAAAAAGATAACCAACAGCATGGGAAAACATACTTGCCAGTGACCTTGGACAAGGGTTTGATCTCCAAAATATATAAAGAACTCATACGACTCCATTCCAGGAAGACAAAAAACCCAATTAAAAAATGGGCTAAAGACATGAACAGACACTTCTCAAAAGAGGACACACAGAGGGCCCAGAATCATATGAAAAGATGCTCAACATCATTAGCCATCATAGAAATGTAAATTAAAACCACAATGAGATACCACCTCACACCAGTCAGAATGGCCATCATCAACAAAGTAACAGATAACTGTTGGAGGGGATGTGGAGAAAGGGGAACCCTACTGCACTGTTGGTGGGAATGCAGACTGGTGCAGCCATTGTGGAAAAAAATATGGAATTTCCTCAGAAAACTAAAAATGGAACTGCCTTTTGACCCAGCAATTCCACTACTGGGTTTATACCCTAAGAGCCCTGAAACACCAATTCAAAAGAACCTATGCACTCCAGTGTTCATAGCAGCACAATTTACAATAGCCAAGTGCTGGAAACAATCTAAGTGCCCATCTACAAATGAGTGGATCAAGAAACTATGGTACATTTACACAATGGAGTTCTATGCAGGAGAGAGAAAGAAGGAGCTTATACCCTTTGCAACAGCATGGATGGAACTGGAGAACATTATGCTAAGTGAAGTAGGCCAGGCGGTGAGGGACAAATACCATATGATCTCACCTTTAACTGGAACATAATCAACAAAAGAAAAAAGCAAGAAAAACATAACCAGAGACTTTGAAATTAAGAACAGTCTGACAGTGGCCAGAGGGGATGGGGGAGGGGACAATGGGGAGAAGGCTCTTCAAGAACCACAATAGAGGACACATGGACAGAACCAAGGCAGAGGAGGGAGGCAGGGAAGGGAGGTGGGGTTAGAAGTGTTGGGGGGATGGGTGGGGAGAGAATGCAGACAACTGTAATTGAAAAACAATAAAGTATATTAAAAAATAGAAATAGTTTATGGGAGACCCAAATCTCGGTACTGGGAGTGTCCCCACCATCACCAGATTTGGAGCATGAGTGGAAAATTACACAATATATACAATATTTAGGGAGAATACTAACCATTCGGTACAAGTTTGCTTATTGCTGGTTCACCTACCCATCTGACAAGCCCTGACTCCAATCCCAGCCAAAGGACCAGTCTTACTAAAGACTTAGAAAACTCAGCGACCTGAACAGCAGTTAGCTGAGTAATGGACTGGTCCCTGTGACATCCTACTGACAATACATTCTTCTCTAAAGCTCATGGGAATTAAGCCTTGGATGCAACCACAAATGAATAAAATGGACACCACCTCAGGAGAATTTGAACATTGCTACTGTGGTTGATGCTGAAAAGGAAAGCTGGACATGCACTCCAGAAGGAGATTTGAAATTTATCTCTAGAAGAAGAGAATGGGCCCCAATGCAGAGTGACAATGTTCCTTTACTTTATAACTCACTTTTAGGTGTCTGAAAATTTAAGGATTTTTGTCTGCCAGATACTGAGTTTGAGTGTGGTCCATTCTATTGTTAAAAAGGACAAGTATTGAAAGTGAGTGATGGTTATTCCTTAGGGAGTAAGAAGGTTTGTGTAAGTTACAGAGGCCATGGAAATGTGTTATTTTTTTTTGAAAGGAAGGAAACCTAAGTGCTTGGGTTGAGTTATTTTTTGCTTTAGGTTTTGTTTTGTTTCTTGATTTCTGATATTTTGGAGACTTGGGGAACTCAACTGATTCAATTGGGAATCCTCTATCTCTGCCATTTGGGGTTTCACGCAATTTGGACCTTGGAAAAGTTGTCTGGTGTTGGTTAGAACAGGCTGGGTCAAGAAAGCTTATCTCTGCCATGAGACAAATTGGTGAGAGGAAATGTCTCTGTCAGGAGACAAGTGGATGCACCAGTAGGTGAGAGATTGCTTCTACCATTGGTGCTTCATGTCATTGGTGCAGGGTAAAATCCAGCTGAAGTGAGAACATACCTCTACCATTTGGGGCTTAATGCCATTTGGATACTGGAAACATCATCTGGTGCTGGTTAGAGCTAGCTGAGGTGAGAGAATGTCATTATCATTAGACCTTTGTGCCATTGAGACCTGAGAAAGGTCATCTGTGTGACAGATTAGTGTGAACTGTTGGTGGAAGACAAAATTCTAAGGCTAGTTTTCATCCACTCTTATCTCTTTTTGGTACTCTGTTTTTGCTTTGTATTTTTGTTGTTTTTCATTTTGAAAAGAAATTGAGGCTACTAAGAGTTAAAACTTCATATTTTCTCAGGAAGAAAAGTAAGGAAAGATATAAGGCATGGAAATGCAATTTTGATGGATATTGGAAGGACAAGAATTTTCCTTTTTGTTTTGTATTTTACTCCCTATATAATCCCTTTAGAATTTAGCATTTTTAATGAATAACGATATAAAATTTCCTTTGCATGAAATCAATAAGACTAATTTCAAATTATGATTTTAATAACCAAGACTTTGACTGAAATTTCATGTCTGAAGGAGGCATGCCTGTACTCTAGTTGTTACCAGAAAGCCTTGAGGAACTAATATTGGCTTTGGAAGCTAAGTAATTTCCACTGGAGAAATGGCCTTGTACCTTATTTGGTCATGTGGTTCATGGTAGTCTTTCCAGGGAACGAATAAAGGTTGCTTTCCTGAAAGATGGCGAGAAAGAACCTTGAAACACAATAGGAACCTCAAGGACTTGAGGTACTGCAGAAGAAGCTGTATGGCAGTTGTGGGGCTTGGCTTACATAACTTGAAAGGTTGTCTAACGGTCAATCTGAAGGTTCCTTGTGGAAGTTCCACCAAAGCCGACTTAAAAAGCCTATGTGTTAAGTCCTGCTCTTGTTGTTTTTATCCAAACGATGAGGGAAAATTGAAAACTGGCAGTCTTTTTGAGGGCATTGAGGGTGATCTTAAAGAAAATCACAATGTTCAGTCATGACTACTGGACTCTAGTGCAGCTAATTTTCTTCAAATTTTGTTTTCACTTGAGAGTTGAATTGGTGTAACCTGATGATATAAAATTGTCACTGCTTAGTATCATTCCAGCAAAGGTCTTGCAACTGAGCATTTTCACAAAAGATGGTGTTGTGGACTCGGAAAAGGTATAGGCCTCACTTGAGAAGGCCACCTGCATCTCTATTTCCTGGGACTCAATGATTTTACTGATCTAAACAGTTGAGTTCATGAAGTATGTGGTGGCCTATTGGCTTCGCTTTAAAACTGCTTTCTTTTCTGCCTTAGTAGTTTGAACAGAAAGGGTCTAGAAGTGTTAAAGGTGGGAGTCTCAGGATATTCTAAGCCTAAATGAAGTTGAGTACAGTAGGCTGTAAGTCTTCAAGCAGGTGTGAGACACCTTGCACATCTTCCTCCAAAGAAGCCATTTAAAAAAAAAATCAGGGGCACTGTAGAATTTGTCCCTACCTTTGTTATTTAGTTGTTAAAGTTTTGATTGTGTCTTCTAACTCTTTTGTCAAATCTGTTGCCTCTAGAATACAACAAGGATGACAACTCATTCAGTAATGCCACCTGTTGGACATTGCACACTCTGCTTTCCAGGCACAATCAACTGACTTGGACTTTACAATATCCTTCACCCTCACATGAAGGCTCTCCTCCACTCCAGACCACCTTTATTAAGGGACTATGGACCAAGGGATAGATAGGACTATTCTCCTTTAAAGCAGGAAGCAGTTACAGAAGAACAAAACCTTCATCCATCTGCCAGTGTAAGATTACAAGTGTCCAGAATGTTAAAGGGGGGAATTATTATGGGAGAACTCCCTCCCGCAGAAATGAGTAGTGGTGGAGAATTGCTGAAGACAGCATATGCATGTATTTCCCCAGCAACCAGGACAACATGCACGTGACACAGCAAAACAGAGGTGTGTAGTGCTGGTGCCAAAGCTAGGAAGTGATTGGATTGGAGGCACATATCCTCCCATCTACTATCACCACACAGGGGACTATGTGGGGGCGGTCTTTAAAAGCAAAGAATGTGCAAATGTGGCATGCTTTTGCTCCATCATACCCTGGTGGGTCCACAGCTGGGGGCTGAGGTTCCTGAGACTAGCCAGTGGGATTCCTAGTGCCCCTTCCATAGCACTCTAGAACCTATTTGTCCTGGAAGGTTTTGAGTAGGAGGCCAGGGGGGAGGCTTGAGACAGTGCACTCAGGGAAGTTTGGTCCGGCAAGCCCCATGCCCCCTCACAGGTGAGAAGGCATGGGGGTTGCTGCCCCCTGTGGCCCACGCCAGTGTGAACATGTTGGACATGTTGGCTATGGCCCCAGTGCAGCTGAGAGGGAGTCAGGTCCTGCATCCCTCTCTAAGTGCTTTTGGCCTGACCAGAAGTACTGGGTGTGCTGGGCTCAAAGCCGGTAAGAAGGAGGCAGCAATTGGGAGAGGAGATTTTGGCTGGCAGGTTCCAGGAGTTGGTATGGCTGGGCAACAAGCCCTGTGGTCCTCCCCCATACATGAAATCACAGGAAGCTGCTGCCGGGGCCACCTGCCAGCTACATGCATGCTTCTCTGGTGGCAGGGGGATGGGCATCAAGAAATCCGCTGTGTATATTTTTAAGTAAATAAAACATTCCATTTTCCTTTCCACCAGACTCTGTCTCTGTAGTTATTACATACAGGTGGCAGATAGTGGGACCCTACTAGTTGTGCGATTACAAGATCACATATTTGCAAACAAACTCTCTTGTCATGCAAATTTCAGCACAAACTGGAATTTCTTGCAGAGGTCTTCCTTCACCTTTACCTGGATTAAATACCTTGCCTACAATGAACTTGCCCTTTTTGCACTCATCATAACGACATGTTTGACATATTTTTCTTCTCCATGTGTAAATCAAGTGAAAAATTCTCTCTCTCTCACTTCTGAGTCCAAACAATTAGCAAGCCCTGGAAATCCTACTTCCAAGACATATATAAAAGATGACTACACTTCCCCTGTAATGCTTACCAGCTCTTCACCCAGTTTTCCATCTTGTATCCCCAGTGGACAACAAAAGCTGTCAACAACCTAAGTGCTTTTCGATTTCTGCTTTTACATCCTTTCTTTCCATTTTCCACAAAGTCAACTAAATGATCTTTATAAAATGTAAATTGTTCCAAATTACATCTTTGCCTAAAATGATTGAGAGGGTTTCGGTTGGGCAGAGAATACAACAAGCTTTGTTCCACTTCCAGGCCATTCCAAATCATCCTTTCACTAAGCCATCCTCAGTGTTCAAAGGACATTTTCCTTAAAGGGCCCTTCCCTCACTGCCCAGCCTAAATTAGTCTTCACTGTTATTCTCTCCTACAGCAACCTTCAGAGACTTTGCACATTTTATAGCTCATGCTTATTTTTATGATTACTTGTCTTTCCACATAAACTGTCAGTCCATGTGGACAGGGGCCGTTATCTGCTTGTTGAGCACATAGGGTGTGCTTGCACATAATATGTACCCAATACATCTGTGCTCAATTAATTAGAATGTAAACAAAGGAAATTGTCTTGTTGAATGAGGTCAGAGTTGCTGAAAAAAAGAGTTGGCAAGATACATTAGATAGACAGATGACAGATGCATGATAGATAGTGAGCATTCCTATAGGGATAAATAAGTTGGTTCTTAGAATTGCAATGATTTGCAAAAGTTACACTTTTGTTCAACTTGCATCTTTTCAGAAGGACAAAAATAAACAAACAATCTCTTTGAGTAATAAGAGACAACATATGCTCTTTGAATTTTTTTTTTAACAAGCTATGCTGGTATATCTTCATGATGAAGTAAAGATGTTTATCAGCCTGGAAAAAGGAAAGAATGTGCATATTGAAAATAGGAAATAAAAAAAATCTTTCCAAAGGACAAAGGGACACTGCTGTCTTCAATTAGATTGTTTTTAGATTACTTTCACTCACTTGTTGGTTAGCTTGTTAATTATCTGTCTATTCTAGTTCAATGTCAGCTTCCTGACAGCAGGCCCTCTGACTATATTTTTCAGAACTGTATCCCGAGCACCCCTAAAAATAATGGCTTTAAAGAATATATGTATTTAAAATTACTGTTGTAGAATTAAGAGGATGATGGTTGTTCAGAGAAATACAAATAACACTTAGGAATACGCCATATAAATTAGAACCTATTTCCTTTTGGGTTAGTTTCAGGCTCCCGATAAACATGTGTCCAGTGACAAATCTGTTACAATGATGTATGCAAACTTGCATTATAAGTAAAAACTGTGGATTCAAACTATGGTAAAGAGAAGAACCAAACATCTACTGTGCTAAATAGCAAATCAGTTAGGAATATTTCAATGGAAACCTTGTATTTTGGGAAGGATAATGTAATCAAGGCTTTTTACCAAAAAAGAAAAAAAAAAAGACTTGAGATGGTGATATCCTGGATAGTATAAGTTGAATTCTTTATGTTTTTGACTTATACATTGAAAGGAATATCTCCTAAAAGTCTGAGAATATTAGTTTGCTTATTCAAAAGACCTAAATTGTTGCCTGCCTTAGTTCTGCAGAAAGGATACTGTCATATATATGCAACAAATTTAAGAAAGATTCCATAATTTGTTTGTCAAAAAATAAGTTACTCCAGTATTGCTTTCATACCACTGTTTATGCAGTTATTGATTTAACACATTTCTATCACTGGTATATGGGAAGTTTTGTGCAAATGGGTGTTTATTAATTAGAACAATTATTAACAGTCCCCACAGAAGTCCAGTAAGCAGAATTGATCTTTAATTCTCAACCTTCAGTGCACATTCACATCTTTGGGAAGTTTGATAATCATCTGCAGCTAGGTCCCACCAAAAGAGAGCTCATTCCAATTAAATTTGAATTTCTGAGTTAGGAATCAAAATATGGATATTTTAAACCTCCTCATGAATAGCTGGGGTTGCCTGATGAGTTATTGCCACTTGTTAGTGAGGCAGTTCTTTCTTCATGCTCTTCTGGTCTGTGCTAATGCTCCCTGAACCTTAATGAGCCCAACACGAGTGTCATTTCCCCCATTTTCTCCATTCTAGGTCACAATGACTGAGAGATTTTGCTTTTCTGAATTTTTCAATCAACTCTGTCTCAACTTAATGTTTCTTTGATTTGTAAGTATCCTTTCTAGTAGAGAGCCATTAATGAGATGATTTTCAAGACTACATCCACCTATTCTACAGGTTAGAGAAAACTGCAGAGAAGCCATTGATCCCTGGACAGTCACTGTGACTCCTTCTCTAGGCAACTAAGAATCACCTCTATCCAACCCCACAAACAACTTGCATCATGTATAACATTTCACTTGAGTTCCCACAGGTTAAAATAGTCTAAAGAATGAAATATATCTTTTATTTTTAAAAAGTCTGCCAAATGGAGGAATGGGCTGCTTCAAGATTTTTTTTTCCATCAAATAGTTGGAATAGTGCCATGATTTTTAAAATTATAGTAGATATCTCAAAAGTGATGAAATTTTCAGTCATCATGGAATTTTCAGATGATGTGTGGCATAAAGACAGAAAATAACTTTTCCCTTATCCTGTGATCTTCTAGGAAGTGAGTGGAAAGTGTGAAAGAAAAAACAAGACAAAGACTGCCAGGCACACCATGTCAGGTAGCAGAGTTAACCTTCTCCTAAACAGGCTGAGCATGTGTCCATATCCCTGAAACAAAGTGACTTCTGCGGAACCCAAGGACAGGAGATCAGGTGGCCACAGAGGAAGCCAGGTGCGCAGAGCTCCCAGCCACTAGTTAATCTTTGAAGTGCTATCCCACTGGTGAAACTGATTGAATGAATCCAATGTGGTTGACATGCCAGGAGTGTCCCAGGGTGCTTCTGAGTCATCATTTACATGCACATTGAAGCAGGAATTTAAATGAATTGCTAAGATCCATCAGCCTTTGTACACCAGCTCAAAATGCCAGTCTATTTAAAGTCACTTCTTTCTTTCCAGTTGACTGTATTTGGATTAGGTGGTTGAGAATGCACATTTGGCCCAGTAAATTAATAGGGCTTTGACAGTATACATAACATAGTTGTCCTTCAGGGTAAAGAAGGTAGGAAAGCAACTATAAGCTGACATTCAATCATGGCAGTTCCACTTTAGGCTGAACTGCCTGCTAAAGGTCAATTTGCTAATCAAATTGAGTGGTTTTATTAAAACATTCACTAGCCATATTTGTATAGTGTTAATTATTCTTGTTTGCATGTTTACCAAATTAATGAATCATCTCTGCTAATTGGGCATCATATCCAAGATGTTTAGTTTCTTTTTTATGGCAAAAGCTCTGGGTGAGCAATTTACACCAGCCTAGGAGTGATGGTGCAAATATTTAGAAAATATATACAAAAATACAAAGTTTTCCAAGATCAGAAATGGATGAGGGAGCAACTTAGAGAAATGCTACAGACTGGTGTGGACCTGCCAAGAGTAGATGGTGCCTTTGCTTTACATAGCTCATCGGTTCCTGGGTTTACTGTGCTGTTAGTGAATAAGCAGGGTTCCTAGGTAACTAAACATCTACTTTACAAACAACACAGACCGCAAGTAGCTCTCGCCTTGCTTATCTCTCTTTTCAGTTCAGTAGGAATCAGTATATAAAAATACGACCTATACTCAGAGCTTTTAAAAAACAAAAAGCCACAGTTTTTCTCTGGTCAGATGGCTCCAGTTGGTTGGAGTGTCTTCCCATACACCAAACGGTTGTGGGTCCTGTCCCTGGGCCAGGCACATACCTAGGTTTTAGGTTTGATGCCCAGTTGGGGCATGTAGGAGAGGCAACCAAAGGATGTTTCTTACTCACAATGATATTTTTCACTCTCTCTCTCTCTAAAAACAATAAACATATTCTCAGGTGAGTATTAAAAAAAAGCCACAGTTGTTGACATAGATAATGATGATGACAATGACAGTGATTTCATCTGAAAAGTAGGAAGTATGGGGTAGGGGGTGGATTTCCTGGCTCAATTAAAGATGACTATTTTCTGCCGTCACCCAAGATTTCTTGCTGACGTTGGATGTGTCTTTCTTCTTTGTTGTATTATAAGTCTCTGAAACTTTATCAATTGAAACTATTTTTTGTGCCTTCTTTCTTATCTTTCTAATATAAACCACAGTAGGGTGAGGAAGCTATGGGCTATCATATATTCATACAAATCAGTTCAATAAGTCAGTTCCTTTCTTGAAACCTCACTGAAACCAACTTTTTGAGAGGATGAGGGCTTTCAGTGGTATGATATCATCTTAAAGAGCTGGGCAATAGTCAAACATAGGGAAAGGGTTCTCTGGGTCATGTTAGTGAGAGGCTTAAAATAGTACCAAGACAGAGCCCGGCTGGTGTAGCTCAGTGGATTGAGCGCAGGCTGCGAACCAGAGGGTCCCAGTTAGATTCCTGGTCGGGGCACATGCCTGGGTTGCAGGCCAGGTCCCCAGTGAGGGCCATGTGAGAGGCAACGATACATTGCTCTTTCTCCCCTCCCTTATCCTCTCTCTGAAAATAAATAAATAAAAATCTTAAAAAAAATAAAAAAAAAATAGTACCAAGACTGAATATTGGAGAGTTAAGGGAAAGGGCATAAAAGAAGGCAGAAAGCAATATAAAATGAAATACAAGGAAAAAAATGTTATCTAAAAAAGACTTTTTGGATGTAGCAGATTAGAGCTTCCAGAGATACTTAGTTTGAAAATGGCTAAAAGCAGCCATATTCCTAGAAATTGAGGACATTTTCTCACTTTTTCTTGTCTTCTCCTTTTTGTATTTGTTCCTTTTTCTTTCCTCCTTCCTGTTAATAATGAAGGTCATTTGCTGACAGTATAGCTTCAGCAGATCTTCACTAAAACACATAATGAAGAGCTTTGTACCAAGTTGACACTAAGACTATATCGACAACAATGATATTAGCATCAGAGTGCAAAGGGAAGGAGCTTCCAGGAACCCATGTCCTCAGGTAAACCTCCTGATGGGAGATCCTGGCTAAGTCTCTACCTCATACCTCAGCCCTCTTCTACCTAGTTTTCCACCCTTGTTCATTAAACCTTCTCAATAATTCTGCCTGATAAACAGTCCACTCTTGTAGGGAACAGAAAGCTACAGGTGTAAAGGCACTTTACCAGGATGACCATTGTCGTGGGGATTTTGTCCCTGCTGAAACCCATGGGTGACCGCGACTCGATGCGTGAAAGAATCTCATACCGAGACACGCGGGGAAAGAGAGTCCGGAGCCATGGGACCAATTCCTCCATCTTGGGAAAAGGCCTCGTGGGTAGCTTAGCTGGGGTTTTTATTAAAGTTTTGGGACACACTTACATTGGATTGATTATTCATGGGATTAAGCAGAACAGGGATAGGTTTACTCATTAGCAGAGCATTAGGATGTAAATTCAGGTCCGGTGACAGACAGGACCTGGGTAATATATTAAACAGGGCTCAGGAAGCCAGAATTTTTTAAGATACATTTTTGCCAAATTCCCATTAGAGAATTCCTATTCCACAGACATGATTCACACTTGCCCACACGGGAATCACGCGGAGCTGTGCTCAAAACGCATAAATTCCGGAACATGAGTGTTTACATGCATGTGGAAAGAATCCCCACAGACCATGAGTAATATTACGTCTAGAACTGAACATAATTCAATGATGACACAGAATATTATTTATGTGGGAAAATGGGACTTTACCAATAATATTGAAAACTATTCTCTATTATTTTATTCAATGAAGTTTTGAAAAGGAGAGTATTTTGAATCAACATCATATGTTTTAGAAAAACAAAATCTATCACTTTTATGGTTTTTAGAAAAGCATTTGCAATCAGCAGGGGTGTCCAAACTTTTGGCGTCTCTAGGTCACACTGGAAGGAGAAGTCTTGGGCCACACATTAAATACATTGCAACACATAATCACAAAAATATCTCACAACGTGCCCGGCTGGTGTCAGTGGATTGAGCGCGGGCTGGGAACCAGAGGATCCCGGTTCGATTCCCAGTCGGGGCACATGCCTGGGTTGTGGGCCAGGTCCCCAATGAGGGCCATGTGAGAGGCAACCATACATTGCTCTTTCTCCTTCCCTTCTCCTCTCTCTGAAAATAAATAAAATCTTAAAAAAAATCTCACAATGTTTTAAGTAAATTTATGATTTTGTGTTGGGCTGCATTCACAGCCATGCTGTACTACATGCAGCTAGTGGGCTACAGGTTGGACACCCCTGCATAGAGTAACATGATTTTAAAAGTTCATGCGCAGTTTTTCAGGTTGATCACTGTACGAAGGCACCTGACTGAGGGGATGAATAGAGACCAAGTACAGGTACCATTTCTTAATCATTGCCTCTGGTCTATAAAAAACACAGTTTTCTGTTTATTCACCCCTCCCCAGTGGGAGTTCCTTTTTCTATTTTTAGTCTTTACCAGGATGTAGAATTCTCCCTGGAAAGCAGATGGTATGATCCCATGATAACAGAGGGCTCAGTGTTGCAGCAAAACAGTGTCAACAAGATCCTAATCACTAGAGTTTTCCAGTTGTAATAATGACACTGCCTATCAAATCAGTCTATTCCCAGAAACAAACAGGAGCACATGTGCTCATGAAGTCCTGCTGGTGTCCTGGTCGAGTAAGCTCTTAGGGAAGAACTCTTCAGGGAGGAGCTCAGCTGAGATAATGATTTTGGTACCAGTGATCAAGAAACAGTTCTCTAAAATGCATAGGACACAGAAACACAGAAATGCAGACAAGGTGCTATTTGGACAATTCAAAATATTCAGAAAATTTAAAAAATTGGAGTCTTTTAAAAATAAGCTTGTTATAAGGTAGGAAAATGATTTGGGCAGGAATTACTCAGGGTTTGCTATTTCCCCAAAAACATGAAATAACTTCTAAACCTTTTACACCAGAAAAGAGGCACAGATTTTGTCTCCTTTATGCAACTGTATTGGGGTTAATGCAAATGGATAATGTTGTTAATTAAGGTGACTACATTTTTATATAGATGGTTTTCTTGGTATGAAAACTACTTGTAATTGTAATATTAATGAAGTATTTATGGATATTTGGGTGGAATTTGTTTCGTTTTAAGGCAGCTTTATGATCACTAGTTCTATTACATATATAAACATTTTCTTTTTAAAGCAATGAAAGTCCTTTCCTAAAGTAATGAAAAACAGCAAGATGCAGAATACATTACCCACTGAGAAAAGTATTTAGGCATCATAAAATGAATTTACAAAACCTCAAAATATAGAATTCTGCTTTACTTAAATAAAGGAAAATCTATTTTTCCCAGAGGTCAGTAATAAACATTAAAGCTAATAAAGAGAAAAGTTTTGTGATTATTGAAGTGAAGACAAATCAATAATTAAGGATGTAGAGCCACAAACTACATTCAAAATGACCTTATTAATATTAATTTTCAACTACACAGAAGGATTGCACATTGTAAGAAATGCTATAATACTCAAGTATTTGAGAAAAGCAGAAAAGAATTGGGCTATTTCTTCTGCAAAACATTTTGTAAGTATAGTTTTGAGAAGTGTAATTTCATATTTATATAGAAAAATGTTTGAACTATTAAGATATTTTAATGGATTTTCAGAGTTTGCCAAGAAGTGTAGTTATAGAAAAAACTTAAATCTGTACACGTGCAATGCATTCACGATTAACGCATTTGAATGGTTTACATATAGATATTCAGGCTTTGATTTTGCTTTTGTTTTTTCAGAGATTTACAATAGTTTGAAGCTAACTCTGGCATTGTTTACCGTGAGAGTCATTCAGGGGTAATTTCAGGCTTCCTGGAATCAACTGGAACAAGTCACTTAACTTCCCTGAGCCTTGATATGTTCATCTGTACAATGGGACTTGGCTTGTTGAGCTCTTGTACTGATTGAGAGATACTGACCATGAATGTTCTCAGTAGAAGGCAGAAATAACACATATAACTCCATTTAATGTAATTCAATTTCACACAAATGGAATACTGCATAAAAGCTGCAGATCCTTTTCCTGGTGATTTACATTTTACAATATTCACAGTCCTATTTATGAAGTATGTATAGGGTATATTTGTAAATATTTTATTTATTTATTTTTGGAGAAAGGGAAGGAGAAAGAGAGGGAGAGAAACATCAATGTGTTGTTGTCTGTCATGCACTCCCAACTGGAGACCTGGCCAGCAACCAGGCCTGTGCCCTGACTGGGAATTGAACCAGTGACTCTTTGGTTCACAGGCTGCTGCTCAATCCACTGAGCCAAACTAGCCATGGCTGTATAGGATATTTTTTTAAAATAGAGATGACAGTTGTCCAATTGAATAAGATCTACCTGAAGTCTCTTAGGAGGTGGTGGCATTGGGTTGTTTGGATTCCAAAGCCTATGCTTACCACCACACCATGTAATTTCATATTCATCATATATGATTCAAATAGAAGTTGTCTCTTATGAAGAGATTTAACTATAAAATAGGCTCACTTGGATTTTTATCCCATCTCATTTGCCCATAAATTGCTGGGATTTCGTCCCGCAAAATCCGTGGGGGACCACAGCCGAGCGCGTGAATGAATCTCACACAAAGACACACTTGGAAAAGGAGTTCCGGTGTCAGGGGTCTTTCCCTTCTGGTCTGGAAGGCCCTGGGCATAGCTCAGTTGGGCTTTTTATTAGAAGTTTTACAATACATTTGCATTGGATTTGTTATTCATGAACTCATGTCAGAACAGGGGTCTTCGACTAGGTCATAAAGATATACGGGAAGGGGATAGATAAGCGGGAGGTTTACTCAGTAAGGTAAACATTTGGTGTACAGAGCATTAGGATGTAAATTCAGGTCCGGTGGCAGGCAGGACCGGGGCAGTACTTTAAACAGGAGACAAGTAAATTGAGGGTAAGCTAGCTAGGGCTGTTAACTTTTAGGACCATAAAACATTGAGGCAGGGAAGAATTTCAGACATCTATTAACCTAAGCTTCTTGGCTCCGGGGAAAGAGACTCAGCAAGGCAGAGAATTTCTTAAGAAATATTTTTGCCAAATTCCCATTAGAGAATTATTTTTTCCACGGACATGAGTTACGCTGGCCCACACGGGAGTGTTTTTTCACATGGAGCTTTGCTCATACATGCATGAATTCCCGGGGCTTATGTTTTTCATGCGTGTGAAAAGAATCCTGCCACAATAAATATTCAATTTTTAAAGAGTAAGTCACATTCATATAATCTTGGACCACATATTGCTGTTGAAATAGTTCATAATTGATACATGGACGTGAACAACAGTGTAGTGATAGCCAGAGGGAAAGGGAGGTGAGGACTAGGTGGAGATGGGCAAAGGGGAGGGTGGGAATGGGGATTGAAAGAGACCACTTGGGGTGATGGGCACATGATGCCATGTGTAGATGATGTATTGTTGAGTTGTACACTTGAAATCTGTATGGTTTTGCAAACCAATATCACCCCAATAAATTCAATTAAAAAGTAAAGAAATATTTCATGATTGTGTTTTCCTTTGTTTTGGTCTTTGGGAAAACATAAGGGATTTTCTTGTACAAATAGTAGAGATTAATTCAAATTCTTGTAGTTGAAGTTTCAACTAAACTTAGACTTTGGTATGCTATGTTTATTGTTTATTTGTAGTCACATTGCCATTTATCTAGAGAAAATTAAACAAGATAAGGTGTTATGTCCATGTGCAAAGACTAACATTCACACCTGTTTGTAAGATGAGATTTTTTGGTTGACTTGGGGAGAGTACCTGATATTTTCACAATTCACATTCCTTAGAATTCACTGGTGAGAGAAGAGATATTCAAGTCTGGTGAACTTACCAGCATTGTTTTGGAGAGGATTTATATATAAAAATGTTCTCATATTTTTAGATATTTTGGGTACCTACTTTCATGAGAACACATCCAGAAATAGATGATCTCTAAACATCTGCCAGCTGTGAAGAGCCCTAAACGAACTGAAGGGTGAAAACCCCTGACTCAATGATAAAATCTCTCCCAACAGTCCTTCTTAGCAAAACTTCTCCCCTACAACCTTCCTCCAGTTAAATACTACTCTCTCTAAACAAAAGAAAGGCTAACAGGGAGCCTCCTTTTCTTAGGCTTGTGAAGGGCCTAAAGGAGGCATTATTACCTTACTCAATAATGGGGAATAGGCCTCTAAAAGTGTCATGAAATGCCAAAGAAGCCGTTTTAAGAGGTAGACAGAAGTGTTGGAGGGGACTGAAAGTAGCATTCAATTGTCATTATTTCAAAGATAATAGTGAATAAAATTACAAAATTGTCTTAATTTGAGGTACATTTCTCACATGTCCCATCTAGTTACTTGACACATGGTTGCATGTTAATGTATCTTTCCAAATAGATAAATATCTCTCCAAATGTAACCCCAATTCTTCTATGTGGTAACTGTGTGGGATTAGAGGTGGGGACCTACATAAGGTTATCATCAATCAGGAAGAATTTAATAGGATTCGTAACATTCTTCTTATGGCCTGTGAATTTAACAAGAGGAGCTGCCTCTGGTCAGGACACTAATATTGCTATGCTGGAAAACCACTTGGGCAGTTTCATGCAAGATAATCATACCAATTCTATGTTTCTTATCCTTTGCATTTCTGGATCTGAATTTGTTACCCTTGTACCTCTGTGACAATCTGTGTAAAGCAATTTCACCTTTTATGTGTCCCTGTGATAGCTGGTTCCTGGAAGATGATGCACTCCCCATGTTTTAAAAGATGAAACAAACAAACAAACAAACAAAAAGAAGATGAAACCAGAGCTGTAACTGAGGCCTGATAATGCTGATTTATTTCCAAACCTTCCCAAGGAGTACTTCTGAAAGACAGTTCTGAGCTTGGTAATTTGTTTTATTTTCATACCCAAGTGTTTAGCAAGATGGAAACATTCTCCTTCATTTATACTGGTTTTACATGTCATTGTCATGACTGGGTGTGAGAAACTTTTGCAAACCCTCTGTTTACATAATTATGAAGGTTGGAGGAATATTCTCTGTAGAATTTCCACATGTTCACAAATGACATTGTTTATTTTTTTAGTTTAAATTATACTGTATATTCTAAAAAATGAACAAATACCCTTATGTATACAAATACTTGCTATTGTTTGGCATGATCAACAATCATTAACTGTCTATAAGCTTAATTCTTCAGTATACATTGTTGCATTCAAACAGTAAATGTTTGTGTTCATAACTCAAAAAAACCAAACAAACAGTAAATGACAAATATTGGTGACCATGAGGAGAAATTAAAAACTTTATCGTTGCTTGTGGAAATGTAAATTTGTTTAACCTTTATGGAAAACAGTTGAGCAGTTTCTCAAAATGTTAAAAACAATTGCCATATGACCCAGGAATTCCACCCCTAAGTATATACCCCACAAAACTGAAAACCGTTATCCAAAAATACCTGTACACCAAGGTTCATTGCAACAATATTTAGAAGAGACAGAACATAGAAACAGCCCAAATGGGCAGATGGAAGGATAAACAGACTTGGGTATACCCATTTAACGGGATGTTATTCAGCATCTAAAAGAGATGAAGTCGTGATAGGTGCTACAATGTGCGTGACCTTCACAAACATGCTGCTCACTGAATGAAGATAGATACAAAAGATCACATATTGTACAATTCTATTTATATGAAATATCCCAGGTAAGTATGCCCATTAGAAATAAAAGCAAATAGATGGTTGCTAGGGCTTGTGTGGGACAGGCAAAGCAGGAGGAACTACTTCACAAGTACAGAGTAATACCCTGGAGGGATGGAAATGTTTGTGGACCAGATAGAGATTGTGGTTGCCCAGCATTGTGAATGACACTGAAATGTTCACTTTGAAATTGTTAATTTTTCTTTATGTGAATTTTACTTCTATAAAGTTTGTATTTATATAAATAACCATTTAAAGTCAAGATTTAGTGATTTTTCTCAGCATAGTATATCATGTGTAGTTTATTTGCACCACAAAGAGTTAACCTGATTTATGTAACACAAAGGAAAATGAAAATAAGAAGTCAAGGTTTCTAGTTCTTATAATTGGAATTCCTACTATAGGTGTGCCCAGCTTTAAAACATACCCCATAATTAAAACAGAAGTTGGAAAACAGATTACTGGAAACTTACTTTCCAACATGTTTTTAAATATAATATTTTACTTGCTTCAGAATGATTTTATATAACGGATTGCTCCATTATTTAAAGTTGGAAATTATTTTCTAAAATGCAATTTACAGACATTGCTACAGACATTTCAGAAACATCTCTTTGCTAGAAAAATATCACAATGCTCTTCTAAAAAATGTAATTGCTTCTTTATCATCTGGCTTGGAAAGTGGTTGACCTGACTTACTTGGCTCCATCAAGCCTGGAAGGAATATATCTGGGCACCACCCTCTGTCTTGGATCAGAGATGTGCTCAGGTCTGTGGCTCAGTAAGCGAGAATGACCTGAGCACACAGGTTCCTGTGCACCACTCACTTGGCTGCTCTTCCATTGGCAGAAAATGTCTTGACTTTATCCCTGCCCAGTGTTGGTTTCCATTAAAAGTTATAATTTGGTTTTCCTCTTTAGGGTGTTTCTTCCTGAGGACAAAATCTTTGGTAGTGAGATTACACTGGGACAGGGAAACAAATAAAGATTGTTTCTCTTGAATACCTTGTTTCTAATGTAGACACACAATTGAATCCTTTGTGTGTTTCATTTTAATCCTTCTATTGGGTAGATATTGAGAGAATGAGAATAATCGCTATTGATGGCCCCATTAAATGAAATTTACTTGGTCAAGAAACAAATAGTTTTTTCCTTTCACTCAGTATTATAACCTCTGAGGCAATAGAAATCCTAGTTATTTATTTCATAATGCCTTAAAATATTGAAAGCATGGTCAGATATGTTATGTTTATGTCATTTTTGCTTATCAAAATTAACTTCCTTTATGGAAGCAGGTGCATGTCCACTAGTAGGTGCATGTCCACCAACCACTAGAGAATTCTGCCTGCTATTGCTACTACAATGTATATATCACTTGAATCATGAAATAAGGCAATGTTCTTATTAAGGATAATTAGAGATTTACACTCTTCTATTTAGAAAAGAAATTACTTTGTATGCTTTATCTATACAGGTATGTCTACTCAGCAAAAGGTCCATCTTTCTATCCACTTTGATTATAACTTAGTTCCTTAATATGGTACTACTTCTATAGGATGATATGTTAATTCTAAAGTCATAAATGCACTACAGTTTTCAAACAGTAGCAGCAAATTATACACCAATTGTAAATGCAAAATCATAACCAAAATCTCTTTAAAATTTAGATAACAAACATTGCTTTGGGGACAGAATAGAACAAAAATACATATAGACAACTCCAAAATGTTGGCTACTTATATACATAATAACCCGAGAACCATGCACACCAAGATTTGCAGATCTGAGGATCAGAATAAACTAGAAGCTGAATGTAACACAGACTTAAGTACTTGTATAGAAGGGTGGTAATAATGCCTAGCAGATCAATCATCTCACTGCTGGCACATTCAGTTCAGATCAGAATTTTAATGTGTTCATTTTTATTGTGAACTCCACATGTTCCTGATCTCAATAGAGAGGTAAAAGGATCTGAGATAAGTAAAAATATATATTATATTGATAAAATGGGAAGAAATTAACATAATATAGTTTGGAAGGGAGAAAAGTGAAAGGAGTCAATCATTGTTACTTTTATTTTCAAATTAAGCTAATGTCCACTATAGGTAAGGTGCTGTGTTATATGTATGTCCTGGACTTCCTTCAGGTAGGTTAACCTTTTTCTCAGTGTATGTGTGTGTGTGTGTGTGAGGGAATGACTCAGGTACAAAAAATAACTGTAACATAAGATGAAACTATCAAAAATAAGATTTAGAGGCCCAGTTACAGTGAGTCAAGGATAAACTTAATGGAAGGATGATGTTTGCATTTGGTGAGGGAGAGTTGAAGACAAGTGGGTGGGAGCAGAGCCTGAGTCTGCCGTGTTCACACCTGAATGATAGCAAGTCTTGGATCAGAGATGTGCTCAAACATGACTGTTTAATAAAAGAAACATAGGCAGAAATGGAGGCAGGGAAGCAATTAGGATGCTGTAGAAGAAACAGCATAGAAAGGCTGTAAAGAATAAAAGAAGAGGACTTCCGGCCAAGATGGAAGTGTAGGTAGACATGCTGTGCTTCCTCACACAACCAAAAGATGAACAACAACAATTTAAAAACAAAAAACAACCAGAACTAACAGAAAATTGAACTTTATGGAAGTCTGACAACCAAAGAGCTAAAGACATGTTCATCTAGACCAGTAAGTGGGGCAGAGCCAGGCACGTGGCAAGACAGAGGTTTGTGAAGTGGTGCACACAATGCTGCAGCTGGCCAGGGGACCATGGCTGGCAACCTAGACCCAGTGGGACTGAGGTCAGTAGAGTGGAAGGTCCTGCATTCTCGCACAGATAAACCAGGAGAAAAAACTGAGGAGCAGAGCAGACAGCACAGCCCAGTGCTCCAGCATGGGGAAATAAAACCTCAAACCACCAATTGAAAACACCTGTGGGAGTTGAGGCAGTATCAGTAGGAACTCCCAGACTCACAGGATAGTTTGTTGGAGACACCCACAGGGTCCTAGAACAAGCCTGCCTTGTGGGAATCAGCACCAGAAGGGTCCAATATGCTTGTGGGTAGTAAGGGAAGTGACTGAAAGCTAGCAGAGAGCAGAGCAAGTGCCATAGTGCCCTCTCAGACCACCCTCCACATACAGCATCACAGCAAAGTGGTGTGGGTTACCCCGCCCTGGTGAACACCTAAGGCTCTGCCCCCTTATATGTAACAGGCACGCAAAGAGAAAAAAAAATGGCCCAAATGAAAGAGCAGTTCAAAACTCCAGAAAAAATACTGCTAAGCCACAAAGAGATAGCCAACCTATCAGATGCACAGTTCAAAGCACTGGTAATCAGGATGCTCACAGAATTGGTTGAATTTGGTTGCAAATTAGATGAAAAAAATGAAGGATACACTAAATGAAATGAGGGGAAATGTGCAGGGAACCAATAGGGATGGGAAGGAAACTGGGACTCAGATAAACAGTGTGGACCAAAAGGAAGAAAAAAACATCAAACCAGAAAAGAATGAAAAAATAAGAATTCAAAAAAATGAGGAGAGGCTTAGGAACCTCCAAGACATCTTTAAATGTTCCAACATCCAAACTATAGGGGTGCCAGAAGGAGAAGAGGAAGACCAAGGGATTGAAAACTTATTTGAACAAATAATGAAGGAGAACTTCCCTAATCTGGCAAAGGAAATAGACTTTCAGGAAGCTCAGAGTCCCAAAGAAGTTGAACCCAAAGAGGAACACACCGAGACACATCATAATTACATTATCCAAGATTGAAAATAAGGAGAGGGTCCTAGAAGCAGCAAGAGAAAAGGAGACAGTTACCTACAAAGGAATTCCCATAAGACTGTCAGCTGATTTCTCAAGAGAGACCTTGCAGGAAAGAAGGGGCTGGAGAGAAGTATTCCAAGTCATGAAAGGCAAGGACCTACATCCAAGAATACTCTATCCAGCTAAATTCTCATTTAGAATGGAAGGGCAGATAAAATGCTTCTCAGATAAGGTCAAGTTCAAGGAGTTCATCATCACCCAGCCTTTATTGTACAAAATGTTAAAGGGATTATAGAAGACATGGAAGGTTATTGATAGGGAAGTGGGAGGGGGAGAGAGGGGAAAAAGGTACAGAGAATAAGTAGCATAAATGGTAGGTAGAAAGCAGATAGGGGGAGGTTAAGAATAGTTTAGGAAATGTAGAAGCCAAAGAACTTATGTGTATGACCCATGGACAAGAACTAAAGGGGGGGAAGGGGGGAGTTATGCAGGGCAGAGGGGAATGAAGGGAGTAAATGGGACAACAACAAAAAAGAAATACAAAAAAAGAAAGAAGAAAGAAAAAAATTTACAAAAGAATAAAAGAAGAATTTGGGGAAACAGTGGTCTATCTAGTTTTTTTCCTGGGATTTCACAGATGCATAATAAAAATGGAAACCAATGGTTTTTGAGCACCTGATTTTGTGGTTTCTTACATGATCTCCACTCCTTATTTTATAGATGAGGAAACCAGGGGTTATATGACGTGCTCATGGTTAAAACTTGGAAAATATTAAAACTCCTTCTGATAATGGTCAGGTGAAGTGCTATCAGACCAACCATTCCATAAAAACAATTATGAACTCAGAATAAAATGTGAAACACGCACCCACTACAAACAAAAACAGGACTGGTATTAACACCTGGAAAATGGGAAAAGACTGGGTAAGTCTATGTTTTTATGTTCAGATGTTTGGAAAGAAAAAGAAAAGAGTGCTGGAAATGGTGAGTTAAAGTTTTTCTATTATGATCTTTAAAATAAATTACTATTTAAAACAAAAATTGTAATATTGCATAGTGTAGTTTATGAAGTCTGTAGATATGATTCATATGACAATTTCAGAGAGCAAATGATCTTTACATGTCTCGTGTATTAGGGAAATGCTATTTTTTGTGATGATCCTAACTTTTTTAAATTTACATTTTATTTGGAGATTTTTTAGATTCGCATGCATTTGTAAGAAGTAACACAAAGAGAGGTCACGTATACTTATCTGCTTTCCCCAGAGGTATCATCTGACACGCAGGAACACGCTATCACAAATAAGGTTATGACACTAATTCCTTACACTCTGCTTTTATACGGTGACTCCATTTATTCTCTACCTCCAAGCTCACATTAATCTGCCCTTCATTTTCAGAATTCTGTCACGTCAACAATGCAATATAAATAAAATCATACAGTACATAAACTTTTGGGACTGGCTTTTCTCACTCAGCATTCTCTCTAGTTTTATCTAGAGTGGGTGTAATCACTAGTTTGACCATTTTCACTGCTGAGCAGTATTCGGTGGTGTGGGTGTACCAAACCATTCCCCAGTTATAAGACAGTTGGGTTGATTCTAGTTCAGGGTTATTATGAATAAAGCTAGAAAAATCACTCCTGTACAGGTTTTGTGTGATTATACATTTTCATTTCTCAGAGACAAATGTCCTGAGTGCAATCACTAAGTCACATAGTAGTTGCAAATTTTATTTTTAAAGAAATGCCAAATGGTTTTCCAGATTGGCTGTAAAATGTAACTTCCCCACCAGCATTGCATGAGTGATCCAGTTTCTCCTCATCCTTGCCAGTTTTGGGTGTTGTCACTATTTTTTATTTCAGCCATTCTGATAGTCATGTAATAACTCGGACTGGGTTTAATTTGAGTTTCTTCCATGTGCACATCTGCCATCTGTGCATATCCTTTTCTCTGGTGAAATGTCTCTTTGTGTCTTTTGTATATTTTTATTTGAAATTTTTATTTTTCTACTGTTAATTTTTGAAAGTACATCTATTTCCTCTTCCTGGAAGTGAAATCCTACAGCAATATTTTTAAGAACATCATTGTGTATGATAAACTACACATATTTAAAGCATAAAGTTTGGTGAGTTTTTACTTCCATATACACCCATGAATTGACCAAATGTTCTTAAAATTTAAACAGATATGGCAAGAAACTAAAACTACTTGGAAAAATAGCAGTTAGTGGACTTCCTATTTTCAAGACTGAATGAAAAGATTTAGGAGTCAAAACTCAATTGTGAACATACTGTAGTGTTGAAATCAGAATTAACAAATAGTTTGATGGAAGAGGAGATAGGGTCCAGAAATGCTTCCACAGGCATTCCATTTCACAATAATGACAACAGGACAATACACTTGGAAAAGCAAACTTTTAAATAAACTGTGCCAGTCAACTGATAGCCTTATGGAAAACAATAATATCAGCTACTAACTTACACTACATGTAAATTTTACTTCCATGCAGACCTAGAACTCTCTGAAATAATGAAATAAAATGAACCTAAGGGACTGTTGTATATAGAGTATTGTAGAGTACTTATAGAAGACTTTTTTTTGTAGCTCAGGTGAAAAGTAATGTGAACATTGGTACCTCATTGTAACAGGGAGACCACCTGAGTATTTGTAGAGGGTGTGTGGATGGAGAGAAATCCGCCACTGGCTGTAGAAACCAAGGGGGTGAAATTTTTACATGGAACTGTGACTTAGCCACTGGGTAGAGAAGGAACTGTGAACATCTTGACAGAAATAAGAAAATAAGAAGTAGGAACTTATGGGTTAAAAACACCTGAATTGTTAAAAACACTTGGTATGACCAATTTTATCCTCAGAACCACTGAAGACAGGTGCACAGATGTTCCAAAAGGTTCAAGGGCTGGAGGATTCTTCTCTTAGGTCCCTGAGATATCATATGAGCTCAGAATGAGTGATGGGCAACATCTGGCAAATTTTAGTTAAGGCACTTTTCTGTGAACAAAATTATTCATTGCATGTGTCTATTTCTCATGGGATTGCAGGTAGACACACCAATGAGTTTACAGGATTAGCAATTTCTGTAAGACTCCTTAGTGTTCTAAGTATCAGTCCTCATCTTGGGTTGATGAAAACATGTTTCCGAGGTCAGATTGCTTCTGATCAGTGTTTTGGGATCTGTATTCCATAATATTTTACATCCATTGTTAAAGGACAAGCCTCATATACCCAGTATACATAGCAGCAACATACAACTATTTAATTATTAAGGTGGGCAAACTAGAGGAAAATACATGTTTCTATCACAAACATTTCTGGGGAAAGCTTAAAATAGAAGGAAGATTGAAAACATTAATTTTACTGTTTGAATTTTTATATTTCAAGAGAAAATATGGGTTCATTTCACACATTCAAAACCAGTTTTGCATTACATAACTAAACTGATTTGTCATTTTACTATTCAGTTTTATTTGCTAATATGTTTCCCATATGGATGAGACATTCTCTCATTAGATAACATTCACTTTCATTAATTTAAAATTACATTTTTCAGATATTTTTAACCTAATGTTATTTCTTCTGAATACTGAAAGGTAATTTTATTGTTAGATTATTTTTCTATTGTTTCTTTGGCTTTATTTACCCATTTATTTATTTTCCAAATTTCAGTGAACAGATTTAAGTTTCTTTGTAGCTCAAGATTCTTCTTTCAAAGATCATCAATCTATATGGCTTTATAAATGGCAACTATTATTTCAAATCTCTTCTTTATGTCACATATTGGTCTAGATTTATGCCCACAAGGTGAAATCTTCCTTTTTTAAATGGGGAAGTAAATAGAGGGTCATGCATATGAGTTACTGCAAGTCAAATGGCTAGAAGGTTGCATATCAGGAATTTTAACTGGTGTCCTGCCTCCTTATACAGCATCCATTATAGTGCACAACACTGGATAATTGCTGTACTATGACAAGATGGTTACTTGAGGACCACTGGAGGATGACTTGATGATTACTAAAGGATCACTGAACTGTGACTAGATAATCACTGGGTTCCAGCAGATGATGAAATCTACAAACAGTGGCAGTTTTCATATTTGGAGAATAGACCAAACTTTACTTAAGGTTCATGTCCAGTTAGAAAATAAAAGTTCAAGGCATTAAAAGCTGTAGCAGATTTTGTCAGCCACGTTTCCACTGGGACTTTGGATAGAGCAGGTACTTTATTATTCCTGGTGACTACCCAGAGGCTTCTTGCAATGGGACTTTTCAGGAAAAATAATTTCCAGGAAAAACACTGACTCAGCTCTTCCCCAGAAAACTAAGCAAGGGTACTGCACACCTGAAATTAATATTTTTTTAGGAATAATTTATATTTCAGTGTGTAAAGAATACTTTAAACATTCTGTAATAAATCAAGACATTAAAAACAAAATATACCCTTATTATTAGTATTTTTGAAAAAATAAGTTTTTCAAATATTTTGCAGATAAAATTCAATTAATTTTAACAGGATATTTGCTATCATGTTATATGTAAATAATGGTAAAACAGTGATTTTTTTTAAATTTATTTTTTAAATTACTTTATTGTTGTTCATTTACAGTTGTCTGCATTTCCCCCCCACCACATCCCCCAACCCCAGCCAAACCCACCTCCCCCCCTTGCTTCCACCCTCTCCCTTGGTTTTGCCCTTGTGTCCTTTATAGTAGTAGTTCCTGAAAACCCTTCCCCTCATTGTCCCCTCCCCTCTGGTTACTGTTAGATTGCTCTTTATTTCAATGTCTCTGGTTATATTTTGCTTGCTTTTTTCTTTTGTTGATTATGTTCTTATATAAATCCCTTTAACATTTCATACAATAAAGGCTGTGTGATGATGAACTCCTTGAACTTGACCTTATCTGAGAAGCATTTTATCTGCCCTTCCATTCTAAATGAGAATTTAGCTGGATAGAGTATTCTTGGATGTAGGTCCTTGCCTTTCATGACTTGGAATACTTCTCTCCAGCCCCTTCTTGCCTGCAAGGTCTCTCTTGAGAAACCAGCTGACAGTCTTATGGGAATTCCTTTGTAGGTAACTGTCTCCTTTTCCCTTGCTTCTTCTAGGATTCTCTCCTTATTTTTAATCTTGGGTAATGTGATTATGATGTGTCTCGGTGTGTTCCTCTTTGGGTTCAACTTCTTTGGGACTCTGAGCTTCCTGAAAGTCTATTTCCTTTGCCAGATTAGGGAAGTTCTCCTTCATTATTTGTTCAAATAAGTTTTCAATCCCTTGGTCTTCCTCTTCTCCTTCTGGCATACGTATGACTTGGATGTTGAAACATTTAAAGATGTCTTGGAGATTCCTAAGCCTCTCCTCAGTTTTTTGAATTCTTGTTTCTTCATTCTTTTCTGGTTGGATGTTTTTTTCTTCCTTCTGGTCCACACTGTTTATCTGAGTCCCAGTTTCCTTCTCATCCCTATTGGTTCTCTTCAGATTTCCCCTCATTTTTTTTATACTATCCTTCATTTGTTCAAGTAATTGTGACAATTTTTCGTCGAATTCTGTGAGCATAATGATTACCAGTGCTTTGAACTGTGCATCTGATAGGTTGGCTATCTCTTTGTCACTTAGCTGTATTTTTTCTGGAGCTTTGATGTGTTCTTTCATTTGGACCATTTTTTTTTTCTCAGTGCACCTGTTACTTTAAGGGGTGGAGCCTTAGGTGTTCATCAGGGTGGGTCAACTCACGTAGCTATTTTGTGATGCTGTCTGTGGGGGCAGGGTAACCCAGGCTGTTGTGTTGTGATGCAGCCTGTGGGGGCAAGTCTTAAAAGAACAACAGCGCTTGCTCCGGTCTCCACACTGCTACCCTGAAGCAAGTTGGGCCCCCCTGCGCTGGCTCCGGGTTGAGTGGGTGGGTTTTCACAGTTCCAAGTCCCTGTGGGTCTCCCCAATGAACTCTCCTGTGAGACCAGGAGTTCCTCCTGCCAAAGCCTCAGCCCCCACAGGTGTTTTTAGTTGGTGGTTTGAGGTCTTATTTCCCCGAGTTGGTGGGTTGCTGCTCTGTCTGCTCTGCTCCCAGCTTTTTCTCCTGGTTTATCTTCACTCAAATGAGGACCCGCCCGGTCCACCAACCTCAGCCCCGCTGGGTCCGGGTGGGTCGGGTGCCGGCTGCATTTTGGTCAGGCATGCCCGCCGCAGGTCTCTCCCAGCAGCTGCAGTGCTGCCAGTACCACTTCACAAACCGCTGTCCTGCTGTGCGCTCACCGCCCAGCTCACTGCGCATTCCTCGTCCTGCTCACCAAGTGCTTTCCACCTGGCTCCGCCCTGCTTACCAGTCTGGATGAATGTGTCTTCTTTAACTCCTTTGTTGTCGGACTTCCACTCAGTTCGATTTTCTGTCAGATATGGCTATTTTTGTTTATTTAAATTGCTGTTTTTCCTCTTTTGGTTGTGTGAGGAAGCACAGTGTATCTACCTACACCTCCATCTTGCCGAACAATGATGTTAATAATTATATAATAAACTGCATTACTCAGGCCTGGAAAACTGATAGTGCTCACCATGAATTGTGTATGTCACATCAGTAACCTGGCATGAATGAAATTCCTGATCAAATGTCTACCACAATCATTTCAATTTGCAAGAAAAATTTTGGTATGCGAAGGGTTAGTTACCCTTGAGCAGTGTTTTTAATTAATATTTCTTAAAGAAATATGACACACATTTTCCACGGGCTCTAAATTGCAGTCAATCTTTGGTATGTGGGCTCATATACACTTTATGAATATATGGATTTGTATGATAAGATGATTAATAGTACAGTCAAATATGACTGTGTCACAATTTATTATAGTGTTGTTTACTGAACTATGTATCTTTGTCTCTACTCCTGCTTTATTGTCTTCTTATTGTTAAACCGAAAATAGAAAGTAATAAATTTCACACTCACCATATAGAATAGCACAATAACCTTGAAATTACAATAACAAATGGTCCATTTCTCAGTTGAGCCTTTTTACTGCTGCCCTGTGTTCCTGCAGGCATTCAACACACAGCCTTCTGTTCCATTCACATAAAACAGAGACCTTGACATTCAATTCTATGTCACCCTGGCTTTTCTACAAAGAGTATTTTATCGTAACTTCCCTAGATGAGCATGGTAAGTTATAGCAATTTACTTCAAACACTTAAACATCTAAATACTTGAAAAAGAAAACCAATAAATAAATGGGACTTCATCAGAATAAAAAGCTTCTGTGTGGCTAAAGAAAACAGCATTAAAATGAAAAGGGAACCAACCATGTGGGAAAACATATTTGCAAATGATACATTGGAGAAGGGTTTGATCTACAGTATATATAAAGAATGCACATGACTTCACTTCAGGAAGACAAACAATCCAGTTAAAAAGTGGGCAAATGATCTGAACAGACACTTCTCCAAAGAGGAAATATAGAGGGCCCAGAAACATATGAAATGATGCTCAGCATCAGTAGCCATCAGAGAGATGCAAATTAAAACCACTGTGAGATACCACTTCACACTAGTCAGAACATCCATCATAAACAAATCAACAAACAAATGTTGGGGAGGTTGTGGAGAAAAGGAAACTCTAGTGCACTGTTGGTGGGAATGCAAACTGGTGAAGTCACTATGAAAAACAGTATGGAATCTCCTCATTAAAGTAAAAATGGAACTGCCTCTTGACCCAGCAATTCCACTGCTGGGATTATATCCTAAGAACACTGAAGCACCAATTCAAAAGAACCTCTGCACCCCAATGTTCATACCAGTATAATTTACAATAGCTAAGTGCTGGAAGCTACTTTAGTGTCCATCAGTAATGAATGGATCAAAAAACCATGGTACATTTACACAATGGAATACTATGCAGCAGAGAGAAAGAAGGAGCTCATAACCTTTGTGATAGCATGGATGGAACTGAAGAGCATTATGCTAAGTGAAATAAGCCAGGCAGTTAGGGACAAATACCATATGATTTCACCTTTAAGTGGAACATAATCAACAGAAGGAAAAAGCAAACAAAACATAACCAGAGACATCGAAATTAAGAACAATCTAACAATAGCCAGAGGGGAGAGGGGATGGGGCTGTGAGGAGAAGGGTTTTTATGAACTACTATAAAGGACACATAGATAAAACCAAGGGGGCTGGTGGAAGCAAGGGAGGGAGGTGGGTTTGGATTGGGTGAGGGGAGGGAGGGGAGAAAATGCAGACAACTGTAATTGAACAACAATAAAGTAATTAAGAAAAAGTCCAGAAAAAATGTTGATATGTCTTTCTATGTTAAAATGAATTTTAAATAAATTGATATTGTTGGAAGTACATAATAAAGACCACATATTAGAACTTTAGAATCCAGGTTTTTTCTGAGAAGTGGTTTGGGGTCTGCCACCCCAGTGTCTGCTCTCTGACTGTTACTGGAATTAACTGGATATCATTGACCTAATCTTTTAATCTTGATTCTTGTTGATAAGCAATGCCCTCTTTGGACAGCACAGTAAAATGCTTATCTCCTTCTCTCCCTTCACAGAACCTGGAAGACCCTGGTGCCTAGATTTTCTGTAGATGGTTATTTATTTAGTTTGGGAAGAAACTAGAAAATCCCTCCATTACAGAATCTATAATGAAACACAATTAACCTACATGGAGCACAGCTCCATGAACTTGACACCAATTTTACCCAGCAGTTTTCTTCCTGTATCACATTTCTTCTCTCACTGATGGACAGTGTTTGAGGATGTGACTACAGCTGAGATGAAGTGTTTGAAGCATGGACCAGAGGCTGAACTATTAAAGAACACAGGTCTCAAGTGACCCACGATGGTCATGTCTCAGGTTTAGCACTGTGCAATTTAATATGGCTCCTAAATGCAACTCAGTTTTGTGGACTGCTCTGTGTCAAGTTGAGCAGCGTATTATTTTCCAATTTATAAAAGGTCCCACCTCTTGAGTAGTACACCGAGAAAAGGAAAATACGGTGTTAAAATGTCCCAGTAGTATCCTAGCAACTTACTTGGAGTTTGGGAAACAGCCCGTGTGCTGCATCAATCCGAGGAATTTATAGCACTAGCAGTGCTGAGGGCAAGAGTAGGGGAGAGGTGATGATTATTACCTGCCAGGTGGTGGTGGTTTGTCAGAGGCTCACTACTTCAACTTCACTTCCTCTAATGAACGTAAGATTGCCAGAGTTTTGGTCAATTCTGTTCCCACCCCAAATCAACAAAGAGTTGACAAATGTATAGTGAATATTTACTACAAAGCTAGAACAGTTACATAAATTATATTGTTTAAGTATTCCCATGCTCATTCAAATTAGTAATAACATTTTAGGAAATGGGTGCTCACAGAGTCCAAGGGATTTGTCCCAAATGTGTATTCACTAGGCAGCCTGATGGGGATTGGAACCCAGGTCTCTTGCAGGCATCAGAGCAAAGAGGACTGTGGTGTTTGCAAACAAACACAAAACAGGTCTCTTCTTTTCTGGGTTTGTAGGAGAATTCTGGATTATTAACACACTGAGCCTCCTCCAGGCTAAAGGATGTGTGACCTTTGTTCAAACCTGGTATAATTCACTTCCCAAGGTGACCTGTTCTGTTCCTGCTCTATTACTGGAATATCTCCCCCTACCCCTTTACTTTCTTCCATAGCTTGGGTTTAATATTGTGACCTCCAAACCTATTTCTTCAGGTTCCTCTCTGATCTTCTAAACCAACACAAACATCAATGGCATTCCTGGGCAGAAATAATCTCTCTTGAGCATTCATGTTAAAATGAACTGGCGTCAGCCTTTAGTCTTTGGAAATAATAAATAACCAGTGGCTATGATTTCACATTGCTTACTTAAGTACACAGACTTTTCCTGACTTGTACAATCTGGTCCAGGCCATCATGTCCCAATAACCTACACATCAATGATCCTACATAGAAATAGAGCTGCTTTTATCTTTCAGTTAGCTTCTCTGTGTACCCACAGATTTGCAATGGGTTTGCTCCAAGGTTTTAGCCAGCAGTAATCTGAATTTGGCCTGATGGACTTCCATGCAGCATCTTTTAAATTTTTGGAAGATGTCTAGTGACAGTAAATTATGGTTGTTTGTTTTCAAGTTTAATTTGAAAAGTACTGTAGGACCTCATCCAGTGAGAGAGGACCCAGATGTGCTCATGTCTTTTATTTGTCTATATTCCTTTGCCTGGAGTCCATTCTTTTGAAAAAATAGTAAGATGGCACTGTTGACATTAATGCTTTTCTCAAATGCATCTTTAATATGTTTTCCACAGTAAGATGAGGAGAGAGGATAGCAAAAAGCCACATATTATGCAGACCTTCCCACTGCAACTGAAAATTTTGGCTGCATATAAAAATTGTTATTGGTAATTGCAGTCAGAGTGAATTTTGGACTTTAGGCACTTGCACCTAATGAACCTTGTGTTTCACAAAATGGTGTAATGTAGGCCCATTAGGTTAAAAACAGATAAAGTGCAGCTTGCCACCATAGGGCTACAATAGCAATTGAGGTGGTGATACATGACCTTGCGGGCTACATGTGTTAGCTAATGCCATTGCTGCAGTGAATTCAGAAAGGAAAGCTGTTGAATAAGGCAAAGCAGTGACCTCTATTGTTGGCATCTCTTTGGAATGGAAGTCTCCTTAAGTATGCACTGGAGATCACATACCTATATCTGCCCCGCTTAAATGTAAATGACAGTTTTGTTTTAAATCATGTTAAAGTTTTGACTTCAACTTAACACCTCGTGTTTGTAGCCTGCCATGTGGTTGCTGGTGATTGTGTAACAGAAATACTGAAACCAGATTCAGGTACACATCGTAGCTTCACCCACACCCTGAAGTTCAGGACCCTGAGAACTGCAGAATCACTTTACGCTCCCATGAGAAAATTGGTTTGGGATGTGGTACCAAAACCCGTGTGCATTTCTTCTTTATTTAAGTAGACTAAACACCAAACAAGATAACAGTCACTGATAGAACAGAATGGTACTGTGAAATTCCAGAGAATGTGTCAGTAGGAAGTGAACTCTGTGAGGGTGTCATCTTCATGGCTGAACTCAATACACAGCTGAGTCCCTGCTTCACATCTGCTTTTCTATTGATTTTCATTTTTTCTATCAAGGTTTATGATGTCTTTTCTACATAGAAATAGGGAGAAAGAGACACCCTGGGAAACTATTGCTCTTATAGACTGGGTGGAGGAGGTGTATAATACATGCTGTTTTCATTGCAGGGATCTGCCAGGTCTAAAAAAGTAACAATCACAGACCAAAACCCAAGTGATGAGAGGATGATGATGAGACTGCTGAGAATCTCTCTTATTTATACAATATTTTGGTGTATTTTAAGCTTGATTCATTATCTCGAAAAAAATTTATAGTTCCTCAGAAGATCAGGATATAGTTTCTGCATATTCTCAAGTGAACCAAACAACTAACAGATGAAAAGACAGAAATTAATGCTCATTATCATAGAGTATAGAAAAATTAGCAGCAGTTTCTAGAAACTGAAATCTTTTTTTTTTT
>PVJI01014580.1:0-43746 GCA_004026765.1 Micronycteris hirsuta
CAGTCAGCATTTGCCTGAAGTTGCTTTACTAAGATCAAAGATTGGTCTAAATGCTTACCAGGACCTGGCAGGTCACATAAGGAGGACAGGAGGGGACTGCAGTGAGCAGGTAACCCATGCCCCACCCCAAGAAGCCTGCTGCTATTTAATTCCAGTCAGTTGCTGCCATCTGGGAAGACACACCCCGTGTTACCAAACCTTCCCATTTTTAAAAGAAGCTGAGAATATGGATTTCAATATAATGCCTTCTGTTCTTACTTATTAGCAAAAAATTCCAGTTGAAAATTATGCTGATGAATGGATAAAGAATTTGTGGTACAGCCATGCAATGCATATTATTCAGCAGTAAAAAGAAATGTACTCTCAAGCCATGGAAAGACGTGGGGAACCTTGAATGCACATTGCTAAGTGAAAGAAGCCTATCCAAAGAGGTTGCTACATGCCGCATGATTCCAAGCACGTGACATTCTAGAGAAGGCAAAACTATACAGAACACAAAAAGGTCCGTGGTTGCCGGGGGTTTGGGAGGAGGGGAGAGTACTACCAGGTGGAACACGAGATTTTAGGGAAGTGAAACTTCTTAGGCTGCCGTAATGGTGAATACATGACATTATACTCTGACACAACCCACAGAACTGTGTAACACAAAGAGTGAAACCTAATATAAATTATGGGCTTTAACTAATAATAATGTAGCCTGTTTGTTCAGCAATTGCAACAAATGTACCATACTGATGCAAGATGTTAATAATAAAGAAAACTGCTGGGGTGGAGGTGGGGAGAGGGAGCGTATGGGAACTCTCTACTTGTCACTCAGTTTTTGACCTAAAACTGCTCTAAGAAAAAAAAGGACTATTATTTTTTTAAAAGCACATTGAAAGTGCCCTGGGGGCCAAATGCAACACGTGCCTGCTGGATCTAGCTACCAGTCTGTGACTTCTAATCTAATTCAACACCCTCCGTTTACAGATGGGGAAACTGAGGAACAGAGAAGGGAGGGGCCTCTGGAAGCCTCCAAATCAAAGTGGGAGCAAAGCTTTCCATCCTGGGATGTTGGGGATCTTCCCGACAAAGGGAGCGCACCCCAGGAAGGTCTGCTGCTGTGGAAGAAGAGGCAGCCGAGGGCAAAGGTCAGTGGCGAGCTTTGCCTCTGGCGGGGCTGGCTGGGCTGAAAGGCCCCAACAGGAAGCGAGAGCTTCTAAGAGCCCCGGTGTGCTCAGCGTCTGTGTTTGTTTAGCCGGAGACCAGGCTCCCTCCCAGCTCGGCCTGGATCGGACTCACTGAGCTGGATGCGGGAAGGAGTGGGCACTTGTGACCCTCGAATGTGCCTTAGAGCAGGACGAGGCCCGGAGCGCAGGAGCTGCCCTCTGCGGGGCCCGGGCCTGGCGCTCAGGGGCTGCGATGCCGTGATAAGGTCAGAAATTCTAGGAGCGCTAGGCGATCCTTCGGCCCCTTTATATACTTCGTCTCCTCTAATTCTCTCCTTCCCATCAGGGCAATGGAGCAGGCAGGACAGGCTTTATGGATGAGCAACTGAGATGAAAGAGAGGTTAAGCATGTGCCTTACACTGACACAGCCAATGAGTGGCTGAGCTCGGGTTTGAATCCAGGCCTTCTTTTAAATATGAAAAATTACATTCGGCTAAAGACCAAAAGAACTGTTTACAAACACTGTAGTCCAGTTGGTGAGTGTTTCTCATCGGAGTAGAGGTTAGCATTCTGAAACTACATGGAAATGAAGGTTGACCCAACAAGTAACTAAACTGTAGGTCACTCATGGGCTTGGGGGAAAGACTGGAATGAGCTCTGTGGGGATAGCGTTGGGTGTATCAGACGAGTTCATGTTTGTTCTAACATATATACAAATAGCTATAAAAGCAGACGTAGCTCTGTGAGTATGCACAGGTTAGCGTGCATCTGAATTTCCTCTCTCTCTGCTGAGAGGGCCTGGAAGCAGTGACACCCCAGTAGCAGTGAGCACACTCCGAGTCCAGACCATGTTTCCTAAACGTCTCTCTCCAGTAGAAGGAGCCAGGGACCCTGGCCGAAATGGCTGGTTCTAGGGCTGAGTCAGGGAAAATGCAAGATGATCTGAAGCCTGAAGTAGTGCTAGAAAGTAAGGACACATTAAAAAAAAAATGAGCATGTCAAAAGGACAGAAGAATCAACCCAGAAGAGCTTCCAGTAGCTAATACTGGATTATAACCCAAAGAATAAAAAGTAAAACCGTGAGTCCATATTGGTAAATAAATAATTGAATAAATAAATAAGGAAGAAGAGCCAAATCTTCCATACAGAAGAATTCCAAATAATACAAGACAATAGAGAAGGAATAAGGGAAATAGAAAGACCATTTGAACACCACAGTGATGTCAAGATCCACTGATTATGATAAAATTGATGGGCAAAACTCTAAGGAGAAACAGAGTATTTGTATGGCCTCACAAGGCACTCCCATCAAATGTGCTGGTTTTAACCTAGTCTGAGACTCTTCGATGTCCCTCCCCCAGGAGGTGGAGCTTCATTCCTCACCCCTTGAACTCAGTGCGCGAAGCACAGGCCGAGCTCAGTCACCCTCTTCTCTGAGTAGAGTTTGGAAAGGGAAAAACAGTAACGTGACAGTGCAGACGCATGGCAGACACCCCCTAAACCGAGAGATCAGACTCGGCGTCGCTGGGAATGACACGGGTATGTCGTACCCCTGACATGACGCAACGAGAAGGGAACTTTGTCTTTGTGGTGTTCTTCCTCAGAGTCTATTTGCTCTGTCCTTTCATGAGAAAACATCAGACAAACCTGAGATGAGGACATTCTACAGAACCCCCAAGTAGCTTCGAAATGTCAAGGTCATGAAAGAAAAGGAAACCGAGAAACTCGTAGGTTGGAGGAGAGTATGGAGACAGGACCACTGGATGTAAGGTGTTCTGCCGCATTGGATTTGGGAAGGAAAAGAAAGACATGAGTAGAAAAATTAGTGAACTCTCAGCAATGGCTGTAGTTTAGCTAACAGTTTTGTGCCAGTGTTAATTTCTCAGTTTTGATAATTACACAATAATTACCTAAGATGTTAATAGGGAAGTTGGGTGAAGGATAAATGGTAACTCTGTTTCATTTTTGTAGCTCTCCTATAAATCAAAAAGTTTTCCAAAATAAAAAGGTCTAAATTAAAATAAATTGTATCTGTTGCACAAAGAAGTTGATAGCCATCACCAAGGAAGTCACATCTGCTGTCAAAAGGAAGCCTTCCCTTCTCATATCAAGTCTGCAGAGGAGAGTGAAGTTAGACATTTGCTGCACACCCACTGCACGGATGAGGAAATCGAGACACAGATAATGGTGCTCATCTTCTCAATGAACTGGGGGGAGATTCGAGCCCAAAGAAAGGGAAGGGTTTGCCCCAGTCACATAGGTGGTTCGGGGGCTAATCCAGGACTAGAACTTCTGGTTCCCTAGTCTTAAAACCGTCTTGGCTGCTATTTCAGGGCAACTGCAGACAAAGCTTAAATTTGGACTGTTTGGGGAAGCAGAGGAAAGCAAAGGAGAGTAAATCTCATCTTACTCCCACCCCCTTCTCACCTCTGAGTTAAGCAATAAAGCTGAAAAGATCCTTCAACAAACAAATCCCTCCTCATTATACAATCCATGGGCACACTGGCTCTTAGGAAACCTGAAAGGCAAGCTCCTTAGGAGGGAGGGCTGTTTGTACACGCCTGTCCAGGTGCCCTCTTCCCTGTTCACTCTCAAGAAGGCGGAATGTCTGCTTCAAGAGCAGCAGCTCAGTGGACATTCGGGTTCCCAGGACCTAAGAGCGGGCTTCCAGGAAGGCACGTTGGCCAAGGCATGGTCTACGCTTCCATAGTCCGAAGGTGGACTCCTTCTCATGTCGGAAAGTGCTCCGGAGTGTCTGTTGTTGATGGAAAATGGCAGTTGTGGAGGCTGTCCCCAGGCCGAGGACGATAAGCCCCTTTTTCTTCGAATGAAAAGTGAAGCCCCATTGTCCCTTTTAAATTATGAGAAAACTGGATTAGTATGAAATGGTTTGACTCCTGAAATTGGGACCAGGAACTCTCGGCAAGGTTTGGCTGCACCCGGAGGTGGAATTGCCTTAGAGAATAAAAATGTTTGCTTAAGTCACAGAAAGGCAGAGAAAAGACCCCACTTGGGCATCTAATTAGAGAGATGGAGGATGGGTTCTTCATTTGCATAAACAAAATATTAAAACTTTTTGCTCAAGGAACCTATATCTCAGGGGAAAGGAATGTAATCATTCCGGTAATTAACAACTTCCCCAGGAAGTGTGGTTTCCATCACAAAGATCATCTCATTTTCATCCTCTTTGTTCCCAGAAAATGCAGGGCTTCTTCTCCAGGGCCCGGTGGAGGAGAGCCGGTATTGACGAGAGAGTCTGCATTCCTCTGATGTCAGAGTCCAAAGCTTCAACTCTTGGCTGGTCGGCTTCCAAGATTAGAAAATACAGTGTGGTTCTGAGCGTTGCTGCCACGTCAGCCTGGGCTTGAGCCCTGGTCCCACTTGGTAGCAGTGTGACTGACCTTCAGAGACTTGGTTTACCAGTCTGCGTCCTCGATTTCCCTTTAAGTTGGGATAATAACTCCTGCTTCATGGCATTGTCGGGAAGGCCCCTCCGGGAATTCCATTCTATAGGAGACACTCAGAAGACATTCTTATTGAATCTCTCTTGACTATTTTCTCTCTAATTTACTCTTAAGTAGTCTTGTTTTCCAGGATTATGTGTTGATCAATGCTTCCCTTTTATTTCTTCAGATAAACTAGAACTTCTTTCTTCCTGCTCTTTTTAAAAAAATAAGTGCCACAAGAGCTACGGGAAAGTTAATTTTAATAATAGCTTTCACAACATTAAACAGATTAACTGGAATTTTCTATTCTGAGCAAGCTAATCAGTGTAGCTCTGCCTCTCATTTGTAGCTATTACCAGCACTTTAATTGGCTTATTAATCATTAAATGTCACCAGAATGTAAGCTTTATGAAAGCAGGGTTGGCAGCGTCTGTCCCGTTCACTGCCCCGTCCCTCGCGCCAGGCGCGCGTGCGAAATCCCGTAAGGGTCTGCGTGGACAAATGAACAAAAGGGTGGCTGAATCTCAGAGCAAAACCAACCAACAACAGGGAGATCTTTCTGTATTGGAAGAAAAATATTTCAAATGATATCATCAAAGATGGCAGCACATTGGCTTTTCCCCCAGTCTGGACTGAACTGCGCATGGCATTTTAAGTCATAAACCATGAGAGATGAGCGCAGGCACGTCACGAGAATGAACAGATTTACAACCCAAGGCTGCCACTTCTGGGGCGACTTTAGACAAGGACGTCCTTTTATACCTCTGAGCCTCCATTTTTCCAGCTGTGAAATGGAAAATCGTGTTTGTGTCGGGCTCCGCTCTGGATGCTCCAGACCACACAAGTGGTGCCGTGGCGTAGTGCCTGGCACGCTGCCTGCACTGATGAAGACAGCGCCTTCCAGAGACGGCACAGGGCAGTGGGTAAGAACGTAGCTTTCGAGGTTAAGAGTGCCCGGGTTCAAGCCCTGGTTCTAATGTTAGTTGTGTCGCTTTGCGCAAATGATGTAACTTCCTTGTGCCATATTTTTTTCTCATCTACAAAATGGGGTTGATGATGATACCTGCCTTTATGGTCGCTGTAAGATTTCAATAAGTTAATGTAGGTGAAGTGCTCAGAGCTGTGTCTGGTGTGTGCATATGCGCGCACACGCACTAATCAAGCATAATGTAATGATGTCACTGTTATTCTTTGGTTGAACCAGTGTTTCTCCTTTGAGGATGCAGCCATTTCAGAAGCAGCCAAGAGTTCCTCTCAGTCATGTAAATGATCAAGCTAAGAAACAGAGTTTTGGGTAAAAATCAATTGTTGTATTTGTTCATTCAATTAATATTTCTTTAGCTCTAAATGTCAGCAGCCAGGAGATCAGGCATGGCTTGGACGCCTTGCTGTCGAGGGGCCCTGGCCAGGCTGGGAGACAGGTATATGGACCAGCAATTGCGGGACAGGCCAGTCAGAGCAGGAGGGAGGAGGCTTGAGTTCTAGTTCCAGCTGTGCCTTGAACTTGCTGTGGGGCCTTGGACAAATCCCTTTCCCTCTCTGGGTCTTTGTGTTGGGGGAATTAAATTTGACGCGATCTGCGGGACCATCCTGCTTTGCGGTCCTCATGTCTAACGACTTTTCCAGTAAGTTGGCACTTCTTCCAGCAGTTTCCGTCTCGTGAAGCCTGTGCGGCCTCTACAGGAAGGAGTGTGAACTCCACCGGCTGAGAGGTTTTCAAACTGCCAGCGCCACCGGCCCGCCTGTGTACAGGCCTGTCTCAGCCCCGACAAGGAGTCAGAGACCCCCTCCCTCCCCTCCCTGACTGAGCTGGGGCGAGCACCTGCCACTGTCAGACCCCAGAAACCCCCCCCACACCTCCCCCCACACTCTGCAACAAAGAAGCTCCGCCCAGAGCTCTCCAGGGTCCCTTCAATTCCTCTTCCCCTGCTCTCTCAGGCTGTTATTACAGTAGGAGCTGATGTTTTCTAGTGCAGCATTTCATAAACTGTGTTCAGTGAAACATTATATTCTGTGGGATGTGAATAGGATTCAGGGAAACAGAAGGTGGTGGTGAGGGGGGTTGTTCCAGTCTCAAATAAGCATCGGAAATATTTAGTTAAATAAGGATCCTTAGGATGTTTACTATGTTAATTACATGTTGAATTTCCTTCCTGGACAGTGCAGTAGACAAAGGTAGGCTCATATGTGCCTAAAGGCACAGGCTGGTTTTGAATGCTGGTTCTACTACTGTCTTGCTGTGTGACCACGGGGAAGTTCAGTAGCCTCTCTGAGCTGCAGTTTCCTCATTTGTAGTTCAGAGGGAAGAAAATGGAGCCTGCCTTTTAGCGTTGTTGTGAGGACGGAATGCAGCATTGCGTGCAAAGCGCTCTGCACAGTGCCCGAGATACAAGCATTTCCTGCACACCAGGCCTTATTCTTATATCGTGCATGAGGCTCTTTTGTGGAGGAATCTCTCAGGAGGCCCACAGTGTGGGAAATGCTGATCGAGCTGCTTGTTTTGAATGCTGCCCCACTCTGTCACCCTGGTGCTGGAGGCTCCTGAAAACGTCTGCCCCGCTTCTTTGTCCAGTTGCACGGATCGTGGGTCTCAGGATGTGGTAGGGAAGGTGTTTGGGTACCAAGTGCAGGGCTCTGAAAACTCTGATGAGCCCAGAGAAGGGCGCGTAGGCAGGTGTGGTGGAAGCAGAGGGGCCTGAGAGGGAGTTAAGGGCGAAGCTGGAGAGGTGGACTTGGGGGAGGCAGTAGGAGGCTCTGAGGCCAAGCTGAGGAATCTGGGTCTTGTCCTACGGCAACAGGAACTTGTGCTGGAGGTGTCAGTGCGCAGCGGCTAGCTCCAAAGTGCCCAGAGGCACTGCCTCCTGCCCCGAGTTGTCCTCTGCCCTGGGCACCTGGACGGCCTGGGCAGGCGGCCGCAGGAGCAGCAAGAGATGTGGGTGCCTGGGACACACCACTTCGCCTGTGTATCTCGGCCTCTCCACCAGAACGAGAGGGTTCCTCATCCCTGAGCAGCCTAACCCACAGGCCTGCAGTGAGGGTTCAGTGAGGAAAAGCATTTCAGCAGGCACATCGAGTTGAGATCCCGCTATGTGCCCTGTGTTCAGGCCTGGGGAAGGCTGAGATGAATAAATTGCCCCCTGCTCTGGAGGCTCTGGAGGAGTTCACAATGTGCTGGTTGCAATACAGCGAGGTGAGTGCTATGGTCAAGTTTGACCCATGAAAGAGCCCTTGGCCCAGTGGAGGGTGGGAAGGTGTGAGAGGAGGGAGGCATTTGGCAAGGTTCCCCAAAGGAGGTCATGCCTCAGCTGAGCCCTGATAATTAGCAGACGGAGAAGGAAGAAATGAGGTTCTAGGCAGAGGAAAGAGCATGAGTAAAGGTATGGAGAAGTGAAATGCTAATCTGTATGGGAAAACAAGTAGCAAGTGGTATTGTTAGGACATTACATTTAAGGTCTGAGGGAGGCTTAGTAAGTAAATACTGCTGGCAGGAACAGCGCTTACATTTAAACAGAGCACATAGTGTGAAGCTAAAGAAGTGAAACTCTAAGTGGAGAATTTCAGAAATTAGCTAGTAGAAAGCGTTGGTCTCCCTTGAAATTGTTCCATGGTCCCCTTGGTCTCTATGATAGGCTGCATCAGTGCAGACTACCAGCCTTGAATGCCAAGATAAGAGGTTTGTTCTGCAGCCTGCAGACTAATGGAAGAATTAGCCATAAAATCCGTGGGCTTTAGAATGGAATCCTTGGCATTCTCTGCATGTGCAGGGCTGGCTAGGCAAGGAGGTTCCCAGAAGAAAAACAGAGACCTTTGCCCTTCTCCTGCACTTAGGCAGAAAGTAGAATTAGGGTAAGTTTGGCTGAGCAATCTGGCCATTGTGCCTGCCCTTTGGACTTCACCATCCAATCTGCTGTAGTGCAGAGGGCTTAATGCCTGCCTCTCGGGAGGCTGGGTGGTAAGCCCCAGCCACCGTCTAGGCTTTGGGGAGCTGCTGAATGCAAATAAATCTGAGCCGAGGAATTAGTTCTGTTATTTCCCAGAGAAAGCAGCGTGGCTGTACCTTCCCAGCTGGGGATGCACACGGTCCAGCCTGCCGCCACTGCGGGGAGAGTCTCCCAGCGACTCCTCCAGGCCCTTCCGGAGCCTCTTGAAATCTCCCGTGGTGAGGCCCCTGGGGTGAAGGGAAGAAAGATCTGGCAGACAAGGGGCCTGGGACAGGGCTCATTCTGCCCTTAACCCACTGTGTGACCTTGAGCACGTCCATTGACCTCTTTGAGCCTCAGTTTCTTCATTTCCAAAATGAGTCAAGCCCTCCAGGGGCCAGTGCGAGCACTGAATGAGATAATGTGTGCAGCAGGGCTCTGCCGTGGGAGAGGGGTCACTCTCTTTGTTAAAACAGGCAGAAGGGGAGAGCAGAAAAGCATGACAATGATCGGAAACAAGAATTCTGCATTGTTGTTGGGTATTGTGGTTATGTTTTTAAAATTCACTTTATCTCTTAAAGGCACATACTGAGATACAGATAAAACTGTAATGTCTGAGTTTTGCATCACAATAAAGAAAGGGTGGCATGGGTGTGGGCGGGGATGGAACAAGAGAGGCCCAGGGTGGACGAGGAAGTTGAGTGGCAGGTGCACGGGGGTTCATGGTACTATATTCTGTCTGCTCTTCTGTGGGTTTAAAGTTTCCCATAGGAACATGGTCAGGAGCGCAACGCTTCGCATCAGACTGACTTGTTTCCCCCACTTAATAGCTGTGTGGCCCAAGGCGATCACCTCACCTGGTGCGTCTCTCTGCTTACCTGTTCACGAGCACACTGATGACGCTACCTGTTCCACAGGGTTCCTGCAAAGACCACCTGCACTGCTGACATTTTATCTCCTGCTTTGTTCGGAGTGTGAAGACACACTTGCTCACTTCGAACACACTATGAGGGAAAGATGTGTGCTTCTGGACGAACAGATGCGGTTCTTTTTTTTTTATCAGAAAGTGAAAATCATCTAGTCCATCCCGATTCCCTCTTAGCCCTAGCTCCCAGGAAGCGCAGGGTCCAACTGAAGCTTCAGAACAACAATATAGGTGGTCATGACACAGTTTTCTTTCTCTCCTTCTTACCTGATTTTCTCTCTTCTGCGTCCACACTTCCTCGAGCTCTCTTACGAGGATACAGGCAACTGTGTGCAGGGCCTATGTGGATAATTTAGGACAGGTCCTCTTCTCACGATCTTTAACTCAATCACATCTTTCACCAGATAAGGCAATATTCACAAGTTCTAGAAACCAGGGCATGGACGTATCTTTGGGGACACTCCGCCCACACTCCGTCTGAGAACCCTAGACTCACAAAGTCCTCCGCTGTCTCTCATTCATTATATAAAGTAGTGGCTAAGGGTAAAACCTCCGGTGTCTGACTCCTTGGTTCCCATCCTAGCTATGTCATTTGCTGTAGGCCCCTGGAGAAAAGTTCTTAATCTTTCAGCACCTCAGTTTTCTTGCCTGAAAAATTGAGGACAGCATCTCCCTCTTGTAGGGTTGTAATAAGGATTAAATAAAATACTCTGTAAAAACACACAGTATAGCACCTGGCACATACTAAGCACTCAATAAGGGTTAGGCATTATTAGAGATGGTGGCTTTAGGGTATGTCCACATACTCTTTAATATTCTTCTCTTCAGAAGGTGGGGCTGAATTCTACTCCTCTTGAGCATTGGCCGAACCTAGCGCCTCACGTCTAGTGAACAGAATAAAGCAGAAGTGACCCTGCTTGGCTTTAAAGGCTGGGTCATAAGAGATGCTACAGCTTACTCCTCACCCTCTCTCTAACCACTCACTTTGGGGATCACGTGGCAGGGAACTGAGGTCTCCAGCTGACAGCCAGCAGTGAGCAAATTTGGAAGAGGGTCCTCCAACCCCGGTGAAGCCTTGGGGTGACTGACGCCTTGGCTAATACCGTGATCGTGACCTCACAAGACTCTGAGAAGGAGCACCCAGCAATGCCACCTTTGGATCTCTGAACTACAGAAACTGAGATAACCAATATTTTAAGCCACTAAGCTCTAGGGTAACTTGTCACACACAACAAATAACTCATAAATTAGCTGTCATTATTTATCTTTACACATTAGTTATCTATTGCATGCCAAGCAACAGGGATTGCAGGGATGGCAGAGGACCTCCCCTCAAGGGGCGTTCAGCCTGGCGGGGAGTCAAGGGAGAATGGAATGGAAAGCGGTGTTCACGGTGTAGGGTGGGACAGCGCCCCTGTGGCGTGTAGCACAGACAAGGGAGAAAAATGTGTTACTAAGACAGAATTCTGCCGAGCGGGCTGTGGATCTGGTTGGGCCCAGGTAAAGCACCAGAGTAGAGGCTGGAGTTTAGGTGGAATCCAACCCATCTGGGGGTCTGCTTATAACAGTACCTGGGGGGGTGGGGCTTGTGATGGAAGAACCTCACTCATTCTTTAAAATTGCAAACTAGAGCTGAATATACACCTCTCCTATGACCCAGCCATTCCCCTCTTGGATACGAACCAAAAGACAAGTGTAAGACTGTTCATTCAGCAGTAGTCAGACTATCTCTAACCTGGAGATGGCCCAGCATCCACAGCAAAGCACGACCTAGTCACACAACGGAACACTTCTCAGCAATGACAAAGAACAAGCGACTGACGCACGCCACAGCGCGAGTGAGCCTCACAGCATGTCGGGCAGTAGGAGCCAGACACAAAGGAATTTCCAGGGCCTGGCACAAATAATGCCCCTTTTTTATTACCTAAAATCTTTTATGACCAAATCATAAGCATGTCATTCTGTAACATAGCAATATCATACTCAAGCGTGCTGTATGGCATTTCAGGTGAAATGTGCAAATTGCTGTCCTTCTCATGCGAGACACTCACCTACCCTCCCAGCCACACTCAGCGGCGCTACCTGTGCTGAACCCTGTACGTGCCTATGCTAAGTCAGGGTACAGGACATTTCCAGTGCTTTCCTTGATGTGCAAAACACTGCAGTTTTAAAAGTTTAAGATAAATGAGCCCACTAAAAAATGAGGCACATTATTCAATAAGAATTACATATTTTTTAATATAGTTAATGGTGCAGGGATTTGGGTGATAGTGGATGAAAGCCTGAACCACTGGGCTAGGAGAGGAGGGGGCAGGTGGGAGGGGCGTTCTGGAGTCAGGACTGCCTAGTGACGACATCAGAGGAGCGAGGAAGGAGGGGCACGGGGTCTGGGAAGACTCTTGAGTGTCTGTGGCTTAGGTGACTGTGGTGTATTTTGGAATCAGTAGCATCAAGGATTCTCAGTATCGTGTAAGCCCAGCTCCCAAGAGTTAAAGTGGGCTTAGAGACTAATCCCCTTTTCTCTACTCCATTTGCTGGTGATGATTCCCAAGCCGATTTAGGTAGCCTAGGGACAAACCATTTTTTTTTTATGGTTGAGAAATTGTTTTTATTGTATAAGGAAGTACAATCACATAAGACCCATTATTTCACAGATATTATTGCTTAGCAAAGGACTAAAGAAGTTAGTTCAATTAAAAGCAAGTGGGTAGCCCTGGCCAGTGTTGCTCAGTTCATTGGAACATTGTCCCCTACACCAAAAAAGGTTGTGGGTTCGATTCCCAGTCAGGGCACATGCCTGGGTTGGGTTGCAGTTCAGTCCCTGGTCAGGGCACATATAAGAGGCAACTGATCGATATTTCTCTCTTGCACTGATGTTTCTCTTCCCCTCTTTTTCCCTCCCTTCCCCCTCCTTTAAAATCAATGAGCATGTCTTCAGGTGAGGATTTAAAAAAATTAAAAAGCAAATTGATAGAAAAAATTGTTGATAATAACACAGGTGGGCACAGATGGGGCTGAAATTAGAAACAAGTGAAGTTCAAAGCACTCTGCACCACCTGGAGCAAGATCTTCTCCACAGGCTCCCACGGGGATGCCCGCCTCTTCAAGTGGCTGAATGGGACCAACCTGCTCCTGAGCCTGGCTGGCCATTTGGGTCTGGTCCCCCGACCCTTGGGAAGTGACTAGGGCATCTCTGTCTTTGAGCTACCTTCGAAGCCAGATCCAGCTTGTCCAGATTAAGGATTAGATGGTGGCTGTAAGAAGGTAGAGAAAATGAACATGCCCATTCCCCAGAGGCCTTCGTGGAGATGAACTTGTCCTTACCTGCCTGCCTGCCTGCCTGCCTTTTGTACAGATCTCATTGTCCCGAGGAAAGACTCATGCATGCAGGCTGAAACTTCAGGTGAGGATGGTACTGTAAGGGATGGCATCCATCGTGCCCCTGGCAGCCCCAAGCCACCCCCTGTGCAGGTTAGGGCAGCTCTGGGCACTGCAGAGGCGGCCTCATGAGTGGGCAGATGGGTGCATTCGCTTTGCAGCCCAGCAACCTGCCGCAGCCATCATCCACACAGGAGGTGGATTCCCGTGGGGGCACAGCGCTCCCATGGGGCTGGGCCTCCCTTTGTAGGAGTCCCCAGCACAATGCTGGTAATCCCGCAGACCTGCCGGGAGGGCCGTGGTGGGCGGGCAGGAGTGCACTTGGCTTCCTGTGTTGCTGAATGGCTTGAATGGGTGCTGGGCCCATTCTTAATCCCCTCCTCGCCTGCCTGTCCCAGCAGCGGGTGGAGGAGGAGGGAGAAGAGGAGGGCAGCCTCGTCTCTGCTCCAGGCAGGAGGCTGGAGTGGCCCTGCCCTGTGCGGTTCTGCTTACCTTTCAAGGGCAAAACGTGAGCCCAGCAATGGGGCTGCTTGCCAGCACCCTGTTGGAACCCTCAACCCTTCTCCCAGCACAGACTTGGCCAAAAGTTGGGGGTGCTATGTTTACAAGCAGGGAGCTAACGGTGGAGGAGAAGAGCTTCAAGATCCCAGCACCTTGGAACCGGGAGCACCCTTAGGGACTCCGTTTCCCCTCTCATTTTACAGAGGGGACACTGAGGCCATCTGGGTCAGAGATATGTCTCAGGTCACACAATGAGGAAGTGGCAGGCACAGAATAGCAAAGCCAAGGCTCCTGACTTCAGTCTAGTGGCTTTCCAGTGGACAGCGACTGTTCCCCAAACTGCTGCCTGGAGCACCACTGCCTGTTTCTGCTCCTGACAAGAGTCCCCTGTTCAGATGGACCAGGACGTGCTACACCAGCAGGGAGCACACCCAGGGGCAGGGGCCACGGGCAAGCTTGGTCGGTGTTAAAGCAGCCCCTTCCAAACGTGCTCGGCAGGGCAGTTCTTTTTTCACAGGGCGCAGCGCGGGACAGCACACAGCCTGGAAACTGCACTAGATCACGCCGCAGACTTTCCTGAAGTGATTACAGAGGTGACGAAGACATTTCTATGAACCTCTGTGGAGTTTAACCCACGTGGAGGCCTGTGACACAGGAGGGATCGCCTTTTAGACTCAGGGTCACCCGAAGTTTAACGAGCATCTCTTATTGCCAGGTGCCTTTCACCTCAGTCGTCTCTACTAAGCCTCCTGTTGGACGGGTGCTAGAAACTCGGCTTTACAACTGTGGAAACTGAGGCACGTGGGACCGAGTAACTTGCTGAAGGTCACACAGCCAAACAGTCGGCGACACTAGGTTTCGAGCCGAGGCCTGCCCAGCCTCGAGGGCGGTGCCCCTGCTCTCCTGCTCCGCTCCCCTCGCCTCCTGCCAGACCTCCGACAATCAGAAGTAGGTACACAGAACTGGGAGTACAAGGAAATCCTGGCTTCACACCCTGTTCCATGCCGGATGCGTTATAGGACCTTGGAGAAGACCTGTGGTCCCCCTAAGCCTCATTCCCTCCCCCCTAAATGGGAAGGTGGGACACGGTGCCCAGTCCCTGCTCCAGCGCTCCATGTCTCCACGACTCTGGTCTCAGGTCCAGGTATAGGTCATCCTGGAGGGTGGCGTCAGTGCAGGAACAGTGTGACATGAGGCTGGACTCGTGTGGCACAGGGACAGAGCAGCCACCTGCCCGAGAAGGCAGGGCATGTGCCAACTCATTCCTGGCACCTTGTCAGAGCTATGGGAAACTGTCACCAAGGGCTCAGGGATGGAGTCAGCCCTGCATGGTGCTGGTTCTCAGCAGCATGACCTGTGACACCCGAGCAGGCAGTACTGTCCTCAATGGGTGGCAGAGAAACTTGCAGGACTGGTGAGGGTGGGGCCGGGACAGGGCCAGGTGGTAAGAAGGCACTACGGCATTTTAGACCTAACTTGGATTTGCTGTAATAGGCTGTATTTGTCATTTTTTTTTTTGCCAGGTTTTTTTTTTTTTTTTTTAAGAAAGAGGGTGACTGTCTTAGTTTGGGTTACCCTAGAGGCAGGCTCTAAGACAAAGATACAAGTGCAAGTAGTTTATTTGGAAGGGGACCCAGCAAAAGGTGCCAGGGAGCATGGTGGTAAAGCAGGGAAGGGAACGACCGCAGGCATGTTACCAAGTGAGGGACCCCTGTGGGCCGTTGGAGCCTGGCAGTGCTGGGGGCTCTGGGAGCCGGTGTGGTTGCGTCTTCAGCCTGTGCATGATCCCACCTGGGGAGCGAGGCAGCCAGAGTATGTGCCCCCACACTTGTGCCAGCCACTGATTGAGGACGGCTTCCAGGGAGGGGGCTGTTAATTCCCTAACGTGTCTGGTCTGTGCTCGTGGTGACGGACCGGCAGGAGGGCCCGGCAGAGTGGCAGGTGCGGAGGGTATGTGGGCAAGGCACGAAGCAGCTACCACAGAGGGTCCACGGGCCACGCTAAATCGCCTACACCTGAGAAGGGGTCCCGGCTCCTCCACAGTTTGCTGAGGAGTGGGGCGGGAAGGGGGAGGAAGGCCAAGCTTCAGTTTCCTCATGTAGCCTTTGGGGATGGAGCCCTTGCCCTGCCTGTCACACAGGGGGCCAAACCACAAAGTGTAAAACATTGGTGAGTGTATATTCACTCCTCTCCAGTCTGTGTCTCTCCATCTGCCTGCTCCAACATTACATACCAGTTCTCTTCCACTTCCGCTGGGGTCAGCAGCCTCTGGCCACCTCAGTGCCAACACTCCCCTCCTACCCCTCTGGGCAGAGGACCCACCGACCTGGAAGGGAAGGACTTCCGAACTAGAAATTAAGATTTTTAGGTTCCAGGGGAAACAGAATGATACAGGAGAAATAATATGGGAATCTGAGAATAATGATAATAATAATCTGAGAATCAAGGGGCCTGGATTCAAATGCCAGTTCATTTATTCAGTCACCTAATATTTATTGATAACCACAGGCTGGCCCCTTGCCCTCTCTGGGCTCTAGTCTCCCTGCCTGTGAAATGAGCCACGTGGTTTCTGTGGACCCTTCCAGCACTATTTTTTTTTTTTTTTGCTTTAAGTACAGCGCCCCCGATCTCCCCACCATCTGCAGCCCAGAGGAAATGGAGGCCAGGGCCCTGCCGCGGCCGCCGCCGATGGGCGGGTGTGGGAAAGACCTATGCTGGGCCCGCCCGCGAGACTGCCACAGCGCCTGGGCTTCATCTGCTGCGAGCGCCGCGTAAGCTCTGCAAACAGCAGCTGAAGATGGTGGATTTAGGTAGCATTAAGCTGTATTAAGTCGCGCTGTTTCTACAAAGAGTACGTTTTAGGATAAACATGGTACCAAAAGCACACTAAGAGGATGTAACACTTGTAAGAAGTGGCGTCATGCCATCACCGGCACCTACGGTAGAAAGCCATTCCCCTACTTCACCCACATCTTGGACTCCGGGAAGAACAGTGAACAGCATACCCTTCCTCTCTAACTTCCCGAGAGGCATTCCTTGATGCCCTGGGCCCATGACCCAGCTGAGCCAATCAGAGGACGCCATCCTTCTGGCTACTGTGATGGGGGCCAGTCATGGTCACGTGACCCAAGCCCAGCGAATGAGAGTCCTCTCTCGGGATATTTTTAGCTGATGGGAAAGACTCCTGTCCTGACTGTGGTGAAGGTGTGGACCCAGACCTGCAGGAGCGACGCCCTCACCCACGGAGAAGCCAGTCTGTGTCAGGACGGAGTGAAGCCACAGTCTGAGACAGGAGGCTGAGAAGAAAGTATCTTGGTGTCTGAGGTCCCAGACTTCCCTAAGGCCAGCTTCACGCCTGCTCTTCTTGGCCACTTAAACGGATAAAATGCTTTCTTAAGGTAATGTGAATTTTATTTCTATCACCCCAAACCAAGAGGATCCCAAATAAGACCAACATCTTCCATCCACCGAGCCGTGCGCTAGGCGCCTTTCGCTGCATCGCATTACATAACCCTGCTGTGGGAATTGAGGGACTTTCCTGAGGTCATTCTGCTGTAGCAAGTGGCTAAGCAGGGATTCAAACCCAGGTCTGCCCAACACCGAAACCCACGTGTTCAACTCTCACCGCAGCGAAGCTGGAAGTCTTACCCTCTGGGCGGCCACCTTCAGAAATTGACGCAGCTTCTGTGACTTGACCTTTTGCGTCTTGTGCTGCTTTTGAATTGCAAACAAAATAGCTCCCGTAAGTAGTATTTCAACAATAAGCTCCTAGGACGGCTCTTAGCAGCTTGGTAGGTTAGAGACAACATCTCCACGTTTGATCTCTCCTCACACCTTCCCAAGTCCACCGCTGCTTCTTGTTGATATCCTTTGGAATGTGGGACCTTTCTGACCACATCAAATCCTCGTCTCGAGAACTGCAACCCGTGCTGTTGCCTCCAAAGGCTCAGAGAGGGAAAGTGGCTCGTCGAGGTCACCCAGCCTGGCAGGGCAGAGCAGAAATTGCAGCCAAATTCTTCATTGAGTTTATTTCTTTTTCTGATAAGTTTCTGGGCTCTTGCATCCATCAGGGTTTCACACCCTCTGCGATAGACCCCTGTGTCCCAGCACAGAGGGCAGTGAGGCTGATGCGAGAGCCGGTAGAGTGGTGCAGAGAGCCCACCTTTTCCTTCTCACCAGCTGGAGCTCGCGTTTCCTTCACTAAAACCTCCCAGACAAGGCAGTGGGCAGACAGCTGGGGTAGGAAGCTGCCCTTCCCTCTAACAAGAGAGGGTCTCCCGCAAGCCAATGTGGACTGGAGGGGGCACGGGAGACCTCAGGCTAGCCCTGGCACTGGCCATGCATCGCTGAGTGACCCTGAATATGTCTATCAGCATCTACCCTGCTCCCCCTGCAACCCCCCCCAAAACCGTCTTATTAGGAGCTTTGTATGTGCAGACAGTCATAACTACCTAAGGAAAGAGGTGCTGTAGTCGCCCCACCTGACAGATGGGGAGCCTGAGGCACAAAACAAACGGCGCACTCGAGGCGGCAGGACACAAGTAGCAAGTGGCAGGGCTGGGGCGTGAACCGAGGCAGCCTGGTTCCAGGGCCCGTTCTGTTAGCCACCTCACCGTCTCATCTTCTTTTCCAACTGTGAACCGGCGTTCTCTGTGGTCAAACCACTCCAGATGTGGTGCGGGCAGGGCACACCGACAAGTGTGATTCTGAGGTTGAAATCACCGGTGTTGTGTTAAGACAAAAGTAGAGTGGATGAATCTCATTTAAAAGCACCTCATATCGCTTATTTTATTTGAAGAAAAAGAAAAAAGGCCCGTTCTCTGACATCCAGGTGGGCAAACTGGATGAACAGTAACTCAGCAGAGTCTGCCCGGGGCTTTACAGTTTGCATAACCAACTTCAGTGTTTCTGGACTCAGAGGATCCTCTGGCAAGGCAAAGAGAGCTGTCTTCCATTTTCCTGATGAGGAAACTGGGGCCAGAGAGGGGAAAGCACTCGCTCAGCACGTGCGTGAGCGGGCACGTCTCTGTGTGCGTGTTAGTTTCTGTGTGCGTGGGCAAGAAGGGCCGTGAATGCTCCCGCGGGCCTGCATCCCAGCTGTGGGATGAGCTTGTCAGTTGTGACACTTGGAGGGGAACGTTCCGGTCCACTGCCCGTGTGTGGAGTCACTCAGACTGAGCTAAGTACACAGCAGCTGAGATCAGCGGGCAGCGCAAAAATGTGGGTGTAGCGCCCTCCCTCTGCCCCCCTCTCCCCCTCCCTCAGGGTGGAACTGCCTGGAACAGGCAGGCCCAGCCCACAAGTCTGCACATGCAGCATTCAGGAACAACTGCAGGGCAACTCTGGGGCACATGTGGAAACACGAGCCCTGATACACACACACGTATGTACACGCACACGTGTACGTGCAGCGCTTTCTAGCTGTTACACTCAGCAAGGTGTGGGGCTCTGTGTTCTGGTCTGGCTCAGCCTCCGACTCCTTGGCAACTTCCGGCTCTTTCGTCTTTTGAGCTGTGACTCTCCATCTTTAAAATGGGCAGGATGTTGTCTGCCTCCAGGGCTGTTACGAGTATCCCCCCGAAAAAAAGATGGCTGGATTCAAGAACTCTGGATCGGAAGGAGCCCCCGGAGGCCATTCGTCTAATATGAGCGTTCCACAGGCAGGGGAGCTAGGTCCTGAGAGGGACAGGACTTGCCCAGATCACGGAGCAAGTCAGGTGCAGAGCGGCAGGAACTCAGGCCTCCAGATGCGCCGTCCCACACACTGAGCTCATGCCTGTCCCAGGCGAGTTCTCGCTGTTGCGTCTGACGTCCACGTGGAGATGGATGTGATTTTGAGACCCAAATACTTTGTAAACACCACTTATTAACACAAATGCACATGTACTTTGCCGGGGGTGGGAGGTGTCCTTTTCTGTGAAATACTAGCTTAGATAGGCATACAAAGGACTGTGTGACTCTCAGTTTGCTTAACATATTTGATTTGCTTTATGCCTACAAGTTCATACTAAGCTCTTGCATATCTGCAGGGCTCTTTATTGACACGGTGTCAGTCCAGTTTTCCCTAAAAGATAAATTCTAAAATAGACGGCGAGGCAGGGGAGGCAGGTTATAGGGCTACTGGGAGTGTCTGCCCGAGTCCCTGGCCCTCCGCTTGCCCATGTGTGAACCGCCAGGCCCGCGCTCATCCTGTGTGTTCCCCTGCCCCGGGCACCCACCTCGGACTCCACTTCCTCACCCAGCCTCTCCCTCTGGCCCCTGTCCTGTGGCTCTCCAGATACACGCCCGTTGTCTGTTGGGTTGGGAACTCCCCGAGGGCAGGAACCCTCACAGGACCCCCCCTACTGTCGCTGCTCAGGAAACACATGTCCAATGGAGCAGCTCCCAGGTGAACCTGGACTTCAGGCATGCAGGTCACAAGGGGAAGCAAGAACCTAAAGACAGTAGGTAAAGCAACGGGGAAGCCAACATTCCTTCTTCCCTCCACCTCTGCCACCAGCCTATGTAATATTCTGGACAGTGTGACAGGGCTTCCTTGGTGACCTAGGTTCTCCTAAGAACAATCAAATCCGTTTATTCAGCATATACCATGTGTCAGGTACCTCTTATATTTTAGCTTTAATCCTAACATCACTCTGATCCCACTTTCAAGGTTGAGACCCGAGGTTCAGAAACCTCCATTTATTTGCTTCAGGGAGAGGAGGGAAGATTTGATCTCAGGTCTGTCTGAGTCCAAAGGCCACACTCGCTCCACAATAACCCAGGCCTCTTCCCGACACTGATGCTCTCAGGAGACTTGGGATGAGCAGATTTCCCTCTGCAGTGCTTTTTTCTTATTGCAGGGCTGGGAGGATGGGGCTCTTCTCTGATCCTGTGTCCTTGTGAGGTCATCCCCCTGACCTCAGTTTTCCCATAAGTATGGTGAGAAAAGGGACCGGATCCACCCAAATTTATTGGTAGTTCTGATAAACCATCACATTCTTCACTTGAGCTTTTAGGAGCAAACTCAAGGAGGAAATGGGGCATGGAGGGAACCCAATCGTAACTGCCCTTCTCAGAAGGGGACAGAGAAGGACTTGGGCTGCCTGGGTTGGGGATGACTCACCTCACTGGTCCATGGCCCCTGGGAACATGGAATTCAGGAAGCTTTTCCACACCTGGATGGGCAGCAGAATTACCTGGGGATACATATGAAGGTGCAGATTCCTGGGTCCTGCTCCTGGAGGAACCAGGGTGGTAGGTTTGGTACAGGGACGGGACTGTGCATTTTAAATAAGCATTTCAGATTATTCTGAGGCAGAAGTTCGGGAGCCACTGTCTGAGAGATCTGAGGCCTAGGATTCTTCCAAGTTGGAACACTAAGGGCCAGGAGAGCTAATGGGGCGCAGTGGGGTGGGGTGGGCAATGCCACAGGGCAATAAAGCCCTGATCCATTTGACATAGTCATATAGGACAAGATATTTTTATATCCTACCTTGATGCAAATAAGATTTATAGTAGTATAGGAAAAAATACACGTATTCATTTATAGTAATTTCAGAAACTTACAAATGGAAAAACTAATCATGATGCTACCTCTGAGGGGTGTTGACTAGGAGAGAGCAAGAAATCTGTGGTCTGGTAATGGTCCACATGTTGACCCATAGGATGGAGACATAGGTATATATGTTTTTTGAAAATTCATCAAGCTATACACTTGCTAGGAATGCACTTTACTGAATGTGTATGACATTTACATTTTTTTAAATGTTAAGAAAAAGTGGTAAGTAGTGGAAACCTCAGTGAACTCCAGAATGCTGCCGTCAGATAAACCATGTTCATTGACTAGAATGGGAAGCAACTAGAATTCAGTTATTGAAAGATTGATTCTCCTGCCAAATCCATATGCCTGAAAACAAAAATACCCTTTTGATTGTAAATGACCCTTGAGTTAAAGAGAAATCCAAAAGGAAGTCGCCTATTTGGAACTGTATGACAGTGAGAACACCATTCCTTAGTTCCTGGTACATAGTAGATGCTTAATAAATATTTGGTGACTGAGTGGATATCAGATCTGTGAGATGTTGCCAAAGCGGTACTTAGAGGGAAATTAATAGCTTTAACTGTCCTCACTGTTAAAAAAGAAAACTTTAAAAGTAAGAAGTGGGATCATGAAGTTTTCAATCCAAGAGGCTAGAGAAAGAATAAAATAAACCCAGAAGAAGTAGAAGAAAGAAACTGATGAAGTTAAAATGAGAAATTATTGAAATAGAAACAACCAAATCAGGGGAGGAAAACAGTACAGATGATCAACAAAACAAAAAGCCAGTTCTTTGAAAATCTTATAAAATAAGTCAGCCTTAGGAATAATCAAGGAGAAAAAGACACAAACAACATCAAGAACAAAAATAAGGACAAGGGTTGATGGGGAAATCTGACTACAGACACAGAGTATAAACCATACAGGAAAAGTAAGTAGTGAGGAAACCGTGGTAAAAGGAAAGTAAGGACAGGGATGCACAAGAAAGGGTAAAGAACTTCTTGGAGTTTCCTGTTGCACTAGGACTCAAAGTAATGGCATCATCAGGCAGAAAAAAAACAATGCCATCGAAGGCTGAAGTGGTGACTTTGAAGGGAAAGCCTCAGGTCTCAGATTGGTTATGCAGGGCCCCTGGGGACAGCTCAGCCTGCCCAGACCTCCAGTCCCTGCTTTGGACTTCTCTCCTTTTTGACCTCAAGAGAGCTGGCACTACGTGAGATCGCTGGGCCCTCCCCATTCTGGCTGTCTCACTCCTGGGATACTTTGCAAGTACACGGTTCCCTCTCATTTATGGCCCCAAGGCATTTCCTTCTGGGGTAGTCAGGGCTCATGCAAGCTCCAGCCAGGCTCACACATGGAGAGGTCAGAAGCTGCCCCACCTATGGCCTCCTCCTTCCTTCTGAACACTGTTTGGGCCAAGAACTGGGGCCAGAGGAATCCAGGGCTGTAAGGAGGCTGGTCCTCCGGAAAAAGCAACCACCTCATCTCCTACAGTGTCACTCTGAGAGGGAACCCATTTCACATTCCCTACTGTAACTTCCTCTACCCACTCCTGCCCAGCCTGCCCCTTTTGCCAGAGTCCTTACCAGGGGTGTGTCGGAATGTTTAACAAGGCTCTCGTTAAGAAAAAAAAAAAAAAGATGCATATATATGCATCACTGGCTCCTCCACCCTGCCCCTCAGGTACCCTTGAAGGCCACATGGAAACTGTGGTGACCAGTTCTCAGCAGCAGGGACAGATACTTGGCCTCAATTTCCCTATCTGTAATGTGCTAAGAAAGGATGGGCTGGAAAGAAGGAACGCGTAGTAATACTCCTTCCAGTCGCTCTGTCTTAGGCATATACTTGTGGGCAGTTGTATTTGGTCTGTACATGCAATTTAGTGTCTTGCTGTTTCTCAGGTAATATAAGCAATTTTCCACATTCCTGTATAATTTTCAAATTTTCCACTATTAGCGGATGTAGAATGTCACATTTTATTCAATTAAAATTCACTTGACCTTTCCTATATTTTGAGACATTTGTGTAGCTTTTGTTTTTCTGGAACCCGTTTTACTTCATCATCATCAGCATTGAGTGTTTTTATTTCAGAAAACACTTGCTAACTTGAACATCATAGGCTTTGTGCCATGTGTTTTTGTTTTCATTCCTAGTGCTATGGGACGTTTTTCTGTCAACTCTTCCACTAGCCGTCTGTGCTCTTCAGCAGAGAGCACAGCTCACAAAGCGACGTATTCTTCATGTCTTGAGTCATTACTGACACCGGGTCTCCTGGAATGTGCAGGCTTTCGACCCCAGACTATGGTTTTGAGTGAATACTGCTGTCATTTATACTCTTTTGGACATTTCTTCTGTCAGGCTGTTAAATATTGCTTTTGGCTAGGGTCAGTGGGCCGACTTCTGAGTCTTTGTTTGCTTCTCCTCTGAAAAAGCAGACACAATAATGAAGCCTGTTAGACTTGCCGGGAAGAAAACACACCGGGCGTTGGAGCCTGGTTGCTTCGTCGTGAGGAAGGTGCCTGAGTTCACGTCGCCCGGTCCAGCTGCCCAGAGGCCTTGCGAATTCATGTGCTAACTCCGGGTGTCTGTGGGTGTTGGATTGATGATCACAAGAAAGGGGAGGGACTGCGCTTGGCTTTAGAAAAGTCACGCAGTAGAGCAGGGGTGGATTGCTGTCACCTGCACATGTTCGTTGAGCTTGACTCTGTGGAACCCTCTGGACAGGTCACAGACCCTCACAGCAGCACAGGGGGCAGGCGTGGCTCTGCCACCTCCTGCATGAGGGCGCTCAGACCTGATGAGATTGTCTGACCCAAGGTCCCTCTGCAGGCGTGTGGCAGGGCCAGCCACGGAACTGGGCTCTGGCCCGTAGCTCCGTAGCGTGACGTGAGGTCTTTGTGACTGGAGCTCCTGCGTGTCTGGCTCCTCCACATGTTTGCTCGTGTTCAGAAAGCCGGATGTGGGGAATTGCCTTCAAGTACAATCGAGGGGAAACAAGCAGATGATCTCACAAGGTCTTTTGTGTGGGGCGGTTCCTGTTTATCTAACCGACTCTCCCCAAATCACTAATAATGTCTTTGTAGCCAGGAGATGGGCCACCCTGTGTCTGAGACATAGGCGTCTCTCTTTGGAACTCAGAAAGTCACGATTCAATCCACCCTGGTGCCTCGTGTTGGACAAATTCAGGAAGAGAGAGGTACCGTGGAGAAGGGGCCGCTGATGCCATCCTGAGGACACCAGGGCACTCTGGTTTCTGAAGGCCGGCGGGCGTCTGTAAGATTCCGTGGCCCAGTAAGTGTTCCCTGTGGGTGGCCCTCCAGAGAAAAGGCATTAGTGCCAGTGTAGTGAGCGACACAGCACAGAAGAGGGCGCACAGGCTGTGGACAGACCGGACGGGCCTAACCCAGGCGGTCTGCGGCTGGAATCTTGACTGCCACCTGTGTGACCCTGGACAAGTCCCTCACCTCTCTGGGCCCCGCCCCGTGTGCCTCACTGCGGTGCCTCCCAGAGGCCTGTCCCCTGTGTGCGGCTGGCTCTCCCTTTACTTCCTTCTTGTTAGCGTCCAGCCTCTGCTGGGCTGACGCTGTCAGTGCTCTGCCCGCATCCACTAGGACCGCTCCGCCACGGTGCGGCCTACCTGCGGCCAGTATCCGCATCGACTGTCGGAGGACGGCCCTCCAGTGCTGGGATCTGCGTCGCCTGCGCACGGGAGAGCGGCAGGTGCTGGGAGGAGCCCACCCCCAGCCCCTTTCCCAGCAACAGACGGGTACAGAGGCATCGACACTCCGGCTCCCCTGTTCCTGACCAGGATGACGTGTGCTGTGGCTCTCAGCTCCCTTGCAGGGTGAGCCCAAGTCACCCTCTGAGTGGTGGTGTGACCCCATGCCCTGCCGGCCCTCTCCGTTCTGAACCCACTTCCCCACTTCCTTACCAGTTCTCCTGGGGCCACTTTGGGATAAATCCCTGTGGCACAGGCCTCCTCCCTGACCTGAGGTTCAGTGAGGCACGTCTGTTGCTGTGGCTGTAAGACGGAGCCCTGCCGGTCCCCCGGGACTCCCAGGGCGCTTCTCCGCCATTCATTTAAAAGGAAACTGCTAGAAATTTAACCTTTCAATAAAGCTGTAAGCAAACATTAAAAAAAAAACTTTTGAAGAAAACTATTTACCTTTGGAGCGTTATAAAGGAATTTTTATATACATGGTTTCATTTGAGTCTCGTTCTGTTGCTGGTAGAGGAAGAAATTACCTCCTTTTTCAGGTGAGGACATCGAGGCCCAAACTGACAGCAATTCGCCCAAGTTACCCCCATGTGTACGGTGGAAGGAGGCCTAGAACCCAATTTTGTAAGACCTGGTTCCGGACCAGGCTGAGGCACAGCGCTGTGTTTTCATAGTGTGATGAATGATGAGGAAGGCATGTTTTCAGTACATTTTTATTAGTGTTCGTAAACATATTTGTTAATCCCTTTGTAATGTTCTCAGAGCTGGCCCACGCCATTATTCTTAGAAAGAAAAAATCTTTTATATAATTTTTCTCAATTTAAAATAATACCTTCTCATCATATAAAATCTGGAATATACAGAAAAAAGGGACAATAAGAAAAATATTCTCACAATCCCAACCAAGTTTCTCCTTGTGTTCTAGCATTTTCTTCTAGTCCTTTCTTTTTGCTCTGCGTACGTATTTCTTTGTGTGTTAAATACTTAGAACAATTCCTTTAAATTACCACCCACCATTCGTTGCCAATGCACGGTCACCTTTATTGAACTGTAAGGGCCACTCTCTGTATTTTGACTCCCCGTGCTCTTGTTTTACAGGACGAGCCGGTGCACCCTGTGCCGGCAGGTAAGGCAGCACTCACAGCAGTGACGGAGGCGTGTCGGAAGGATGCGAGGGTCAGCGTGACGAGGCTCCCTCCAGCTAGTGATGGAATAATTTGAGCATCAAACTAATTAAGAAAATAAGGAAAAATAAACCACTGAAAAAATTGGACTCTGTGAATCTGTCCTGATAAGTAATAGATCAATAATAAATGGATGAATACATGGGGAAGAGGAAAGGGCTCTTGCTTATAGTAAAACACCAACCACTAAATATGAAGGAAGTGCGAGGGTCGGCAGAGTATCACTTTGCAACCAAGAAGCTGGGTTTGAATAAGAATCGCAATGCCGAAAGGGGTTCTTCAAGGTGAAATGGAAGGATGCTAATTAGTCACATGAAAACATGTAAAATACCCTGGAAAAAGGAAGTACATAGTTCCCAGGAGACCTCCATGCAGGTATCATTTCATTCTAGCCTATCCAATTTGTTTTAAGTGAAAACTGATTGATTTCTTGAAATCCTGCTGTTTGTCTATCTGTGTTCAGTGTCTCTAGATATGAGAGGGAGGGGGGAGAGGGCTGGGGCTTTGGTTGCTGGGGAGTAACGTGGCCAGATTTCCTTTCTGCTTGTTCCTAATTCAAATACCACTTCCCCCCACTCCAGGTAAACAGCCTTCTTTCTCCAGATGGCATTATCTGTGGTTTTATTTTTAATGACAGGTAAAAAGAAAGAAGGCATGACATTTTGGATTGTGGTAAATGTTTATTAAAAACCTCCCAAGTTGTTTTCCAGTTTCATACAACTTGGAAAGAATGAAGTCCAAGTCAGGGAGACAAATATTTGAGAATCATGTGTGGGTTTAAAGAATGTTTACCCAATCCAGGTAAGAATCATTTGCCACTAAAAGGTTCCCTGCACCCTGTCCCCATCACCATGTCACCCTGCAGAAGGTCAAGTGGCGTTATGCACAAGGCTAATTCCCCGCATTCCTGATCCAGGGCACAGAGGGGTGGGTGGGGCTGCTGTTGCCAGGAGTGGGTGGGACCCGAGGCCCACAGTTGCAGGGGCAGTCAAATACCCACACCCTCCTTCAGAGGTGAAAGGCAGGGGATTGGATCCATTCTGGATAAAACTTTAGAAAAAGAAACAGGTAGACCAAGGTCTGGCCATCATTAAGACGAGCGACCTCAAATGACGTTTGCATAGTATCTCATGGTTTTTATCATATAACATCTCATCAGTCTGCTTAAGAGAAAAGGGGTCTCTCTTGAAGGCTGCGTTCCAGCCCCAGCTCAGCTACTGACTCACTGGGTAATTTGGGGCAGGTAACTTGCCTTTTCTGGGTCCCAGTTTGCTCATGTGTAAAATAAGGGATGGAGCGGAGTCGGTCACATGGAAGTTGGTCCCTTGATTCTTCCTTTGTAACCCACAGGACAACCCTGAGACAGGTAGGGGAAAGGGCACTATCTTCATTTTATAGATAACAAAAATGAGGCTCATCAAGTAGAAGAATTCTGGCCGAAGCTGCAGTGTAGAGAAGCGGGTCTGAATGCCCTGACTCCTGTGTCTGAAGACCCCACATCGAAGCCCCCAGTGCACGGCTGCCGTTGGAGTTTTCGCACCGGGGCCGAAAGTCATCGCGAGGGAAGGAGCAGTGTGGGCAAAGGCCCGAATCCCGTCTTTGTAGCCCAGGCCCGTCTGCTTCTTCCTCTTGCTCACTATTTTCTCTTAGGAGTTTAAAAAAACTGGCTTACTGATGTTACATAACCTTGGTCTTCCGTCACCTCTGCAGGAAGATACCACGGACAGTCAGAAATAACCCTGGAACAACAAGAACGCAGTCATCTCTCTCAGGTGCGTCAGCAAAGACCCGCTGGCTGGCTCCAGGTGGAGAGGTGCTGAGCTGAGAGACCCCCAACAGGTCACCTGAGCGGCAGTGAGGTTCACTCCCAAGACGGGAACTCCCTGCGCAGCCACATGCCGGCCTCTGCTGTGAGCTGCACCCGCGTCATCTCCTCAACCCTCCCAGCAGACCCAGAGGTGGGAAACGTCAGTGGTGACCCCCATCTCACAGAGGAGAAAGTCAAGGCCCCCGAGGCTGGAATGCTTGCCCAGAGTCTCTGTACGTGTGTTGGAGCTGGGATGGAACTTGAACCAGGTCTGTCTGTGAACGGGGTCATGACCCCGGGACCACATGCTGCCTTTCAGGTTGTTCTGGGATAGTACACAGAATTCTGCAGTCTCATGCACACACACATTAAATTTACAATAACTAAAGGCAAGCTAATATGTTCGTTTCCTGCGGCTGCTGTACAAACCCCCGCAGGCTTCGCGGCTCACAACGACAGAAACGTGTTCCCTCCCAGGGTTCTGAGGCCAGGTGTCTGAGATCCGAGTGTGGCCGGGACGCGCTCCTTCCCGGGGCTCTCAGGGAGACTCTGTTTTTCGCCTCTTCCAGCTTCTGGTGGCCTTGGGCACCCTTACCTTGTGGCCACATCACTCCAACCTCTATGGTCACGGTGCTTCCTCCTCTTCCCTATGTGTCTGCCGTACAAGGATATGTGTGCTAAATAGCATGTAGGGCTCACCCGGGCAACCCAGGGCAAGTTCCTCCTCGCAAGATCCGTAACTTATTCACTTATTTTGACATAGAAAGTGATAGTTAGTCTTGTTGCTATGTCAGGAAATATTCACAGGTAGCAGGGTTAGGATGTGAACATACCTTTTGAGGGACCGCCATTCAACCGCCTACACCAAGGAATTGGCAAGTGAATGTCCACTCCTTCCTGTCGGATGTTTTTCTCCCGATGGGCCCCTCTGGATGGCACGCTGGCGTCTGCGCCCAGCAGTTGTGGGTTTGAAGCTCATCGAGAGCGTTTCTACGGAGAGTTGTATGCGCAAGCTTGTGAGTTGGAATCGGTGGTTCTTGTCTCAGGGCCTCCATCAACCTCCCGGGGGGCCTTTAGGAAAACCAGTATGCCCTCTCTGCCAGATTAGCACCCTGAAGTACAATGCTAATGACGTCACATCTCCTCCTTAGGTCTTCACTGGCTCCCCAATGAAAGGACAAAGCCAGCGCTGTTTGCTACTGACCTTGTTAAACATGACGGCCATTTCGCTCTTCTGAGCCTGTGTCCCCAGGCCTGGAAATTACTGGAAGCAAGAACAGAACTAAGGCTCCCTACAGCCACAGGCAGAAGATAACACTGGAACAAACTGCAGCCTCCTGTCCTGATCCCAACGGCCCAGGGGCCACACAACAGCACCCCCTCCCTTCCTAATCCAATTATTATCCAAGGAAAGCTCAAAGTCCCCGCCCCTCAGTGCCGGTGTATCTCTGCACACCATCCTCCTCTCCTTTCTTGGAGAGTGAGTAAAAATTTTATCCCCTACGCTTTTTTCTCTTTGTGAATTCTTTCATAGCTCGTGTCACCGACCACCCTAACACCCAGTGCCCACCAAATGAACTGCACCCCCCTTGCCTTAGCGTTCAAGGCCTCCTAATGATGCCCCTGATCGGGCCTGAGGTCCCAGGCACGTCCGTCTCACGATTATGGGGACTGGCCTTGCTCTTTCCTGCTTCCCCGCCTCTGCTCATGCTCTTCCCTGCCCAGAATTCCTTTCTCCTCATCTCCAAGTGTTAAGGTCCTTCTCATCCTTCAAAGCCCAATCAAATGCCACCTCTTCCACAACATCTTTCCTCGTGTTTTCACCCGGACAGACTCTCTTCCATTGTCCTCTGGCTCCGCATCTCCTGTGCTATGTGTCGCCGGACTGGCTCTGCGCTACAAGCCTCTCTACCGGTCCCTTTGCCCCAGAGAACAGTGGTTCCTTTCGGGCAGGAAACATTTCTCTTATGCACTGTCAGAGCTGGGAACGAGGCCAGCCCTGGGATGTGTTCAATGCTGCTAAGTTGAATTATATAAAAAATAATAGGATTTATGCCAGAACTACCCTCAGAGGTTGTGTGTTCAAAATCCTTCACTTTACAGGCGAGGAAACTAAGACTCAGTCTGAAAAATGATCTGTCTCCCAACCCAGTCTTTCTGGAAAACTTGAGGGATTAGAATAAAAGATTGAAAGGTTCCATTTGGGGCCCTCTTAGCCTCTGGCTTGGGAAACTATAACTATTTGTAGTGATGTGAAACAGCAAAGGGTGTGCTTTTCATGGCCAGGTTTACCTGTTTTAAGGAGCAAATACAAACAATTTGATTCATTCCTCCTCATTCTCTGGCTGTCACCAGGAAATTCCAACTCTAGTCTCACACATGGCCTGATTAGAAAGCTCTTTTAACTTCACTCTGATTTTTTTTTTCTTTTAAAATCTTTCTTTTCTCAGAGTTAAGCCTAAACTACCCTGCAGACCCCAGGTTTGGGCGCTATTGTTGAGAGCTCTACTTTCCCAGGGAAATCACGGCCAGGCCAATGAAAGCGGCCCTGCAGCAGATCCGCCTGGCCGTGCATGAAGCCTGGGAGAAGTGAACCAGTCCTCATCGCCCCGTCTCTGTTGTCTGGCACAGTGTAGAAAGGGTGACACAGAGCAGCAGCCCAGAACACCTGTGGCCATTGTGAACTGCACAGCCGCCTCCCGGCCGCGCGTTTTCCATTCTGAATGTGCGGCATCTGCCAGCCACAGATGAAAAACCAGCCACAGAGGACCAGGAACCAGGGCTCAGAGAGGCTGACTGGGGAATTAGTAGGATTTTGTAATAAGCCCATTAATTCTGTTGGATTGAATTATCTTCCAGGTCCGCACAGGCAGGGACAGCTGTGCTTGGTTGACATTTCACGTGGCTTTTTATAGCTGCCTGGAAGCAGGGATGCAAATGTGCAGAGACAGATAGATCTGAGGCGTCTGGGCCGAACCAGTGAGCCCCCCTGAGTCCCGGCCACCTCACCTGCAGAGGGCTCTCTCCAGGATCACATCTGGTTATCCATTTCACCCTGAGTTCGGAGTGTGAAGTACTAAGCAATTGTTCCTGTGGTCAGCAGACGGGGCAGAAAAGGAAAAGCGAAACGTGGTATGAGGGCAGGTCATTTACTTCAATTTTCTCTTGCACTTGCCCTTGGTCCTTTGACTCAAGTCTGACCAAGGGCAGGGATGAGCTCAGCATCCGGGCATAGAGGAGCCTGCAGGGGGCCTGAGTGGGGGCCCAGATGCAACCTCATCGGTGCTCAGGGTCACACTGAAGACAGCCCCGCACAGCCCCGCACAGCCCCGCCCTCTCTGAGGAGCATCCTACTCACGTCTTCTGGACACCAAATAATCGAAACTGCCAGCCTCTCTCAGAAGCCAGAGTCTTGTCTTAAAGTGTTTTCTTTCTTCTTATGCTAGAAACAAATATTAATAGTCTTGCTGTAATGTCCCATCAATAAAAGAAGAGACAACATTACAAAGTGGGATCTCAACTATGTGAAAACTATACATGCACAGAAAAAAAAACTTGATGAAAATGTTAATGGTGGTTTATTTGAGAGAATAGATAATGGACTTTACTCTGCTTTTTGATACTTTCTAAAAATTTAGAAGGGTTCATCAATTACTCTTATAATAAAAGAAGATTCTATTTAAAAGTATTTTAATCTCCCAAAGGGAAAATCCACTTATTCTTCACAAAAGTTACATATGCAACTTCAATAAAAATTAATGATATAATACTGAAAAAATTTGAAAATAAGATGTTTTATGAACATTAATAGAGACACCAAGTCAATAAGTACAGTACAGATGAAAGTATAGTAAAATAAATTTCTGATCTTTGAGCTCACTCAATAGACACCACAAGCGAAGCCCACCCTTCCAAGCTAAAAAAAAAAATGTACGGACAAGAAGTTCTCACTGAAGTTTAAACGGTGGCAGACTTGTCCAAGGACTGTTGCGGGGATTTGATCCCTGGATGAACCGTGGACAGATGACCGTGCGGAGATGGCAGCCAGGGGGTGACAGCAGTACTGGAGTGGGCGCAACACAGGCGGGGCTGTAGCTCTGTGGTGTTGGAAGCCTGGGAACGAATATGAAGAATGTCTGTGTTCCCCGGAGGGGCGGACTGCGTCCACGCCCCCTCCCATTTTACTGCAGTATAAAACCGAGTCTCATACATTTTCACACCGAACTTTTGTTAAATAAATGGTTGTATTGGTCAAAAATAAGTAGATAAAAACATTGTTTCTGAAAATAGTACCATGAGAACAAGGAATATCTGATACGCTTATAAGCGCAGTATCCTTGTAAAAGACTTTGGGCAGACTCTCGGAGTTTGTTTTAACAGAATTTAACCTGCATTTATTCAGGCTCAAAACAGACCACCTGGCTCAAGCAGTCCCCGACGTTGGGTTCCGTGGAGCTGCTGTTTGGCAGGAAGCCTTGAATGTGACAGGAGGAAAAGGTTCAGTGGTTAGAGATGTCAGGGAAGCCTCAGTTTTCAGTATCCAGCAGGCCTCATCCTTGCCCCACTTCTTGGAGTCTCAACTATAATAATTTTCATTGCAAATCTCCAAGTGAGGTGTGGAGATTATGTAGCATTTGCTCAAAACATTTGACCAGGAAATCTTTTTACTCCCCCGCAAAGGACTCTTCACACGGAGTCCCAGTGAGACAGGCAGTGTCACGGCACGCCGAGACTCGCTCTTCCCAGTTCTTATCTGGGAGCCCCCGAAGCAGAGCGTGCCCCTCTCTGTTGTCACAAGAGCGTTGTTTTGATGAATCTGAAGCACACATACGGACCCCAATAAGCCACTTAACGAGTCACGCCACATGGAACCGCAGCCCCGTTCCCACGTCAGGTCGCGTCTCCGGCCAGGACAGAAGCTCGCAGACGCTGTGCTCGGATGGGACGCCAGGGGTCCCGGACGGGCCTGGGAGCTCCATCACAGACTCAGTGCTCTGGGCTCCTTTATAAAATGTCTCAGGAATGACATGCACCCTGCAACTCACTGCCCCCCACCCCCAACATTCAGATGCACACCCTTTGCTGGCATGCGAAGCCTGCTTAGAAAGGGGGAAGAAAACCTAAACCACAAAAACTCACATTCCTGTCGAGGGCTGTCTGTGTACACACCCTGGACCTTTGACACTCGCTCCCTTCTGAACAGGGGTGTTCGAGGCTTTGAGTCAGGAGTCCCAGACTGCTAAGATGCAGCTCTACCGTGTCCACGTCTCAGGGTTTCAGCCTTTACCCCCTGGGGGCTCTGTTTCCTCATCTGTAAAATGGAGCTGATGAATCCTGGATTGTCGTAAGGATAAAACAGAAAAAAAAATGCTATGAAATGTTGGAAACATGAGGCCTGGTGATGCCATTACAAGCCGAAACGGTCTCCTTTCTGTTTCTGAGGTGGCGGAGAAAGTGAGAAAAAAACACAGGGGACAGGCCAGAAAACCTCATGAATGTTCTTCCCAAACTTCTCCCCCCTCGCCCCCCAGTCCCTTCACTGCCCATCCAGCCGGCCGTTGCCTTCCACCAAACTCAGGGCTTCCATCCGTTCTGAAGGCAACAACAGCAGGAGAAGACGGGGCACGTGAAGTGAAGTGCGTCCAGAGCACCATGCAGAGCCTTCTGCAGCTCCGATCAAATGTATATCGCACTGAAAATGCACTCAAATGAGCACTTTCTTTAAACATCATACACCAAAAAGGAAAAAAAAAAAGGATTTGATTAGAAGTATGCAAAAACAGCCTTAAAAACTTCTGAAGAAACAAGAGGAGAGTCCAATAACAATTAACCACACCTCTGAATACCAACTGAAGTCAGAATCTGGGGAAAATTGCCACTAATTATAAAGCAGACAGAACTGGATTAAGAAGTGCACCAAAATGGCAGGAAGGGCAGGGAGACATGGCCGTGCATGACGTCAATGACAGGCGGTTGTTTAACAATTTTAATTACAAAAAGGAGGAACATAGAAGTCCTAAAAGAAAAAAATAATATAGTTTTGGAATGGTGGCAGCCTTTACAAGAATGGGTCAAAGACAGAAACCATAAAGAAAACATTGCTTTATTTTACAATGTAAAATTTAAAAATTTTATGTGTTAAAAAAACCACAGACAGCCCTGGCTGGTGTAACTCAGTGGATTGAGCATGGGCTCTCAATCAAAGAGTCACCGGTTCGATTTCTGGTCCGGGCACACGCCTGGGTTGCAGGCCATGTCCCCAGTGGGGGCCATGTGAGAGGCAACCACACACTGATGTTTCTTTCCCTCTCTTCTCCCTCCCTTCCCCTCTTTCTAAAAATAAATAAATAAAAATTAAAAAAAAAAACATAAACACCTCATACATTGCTAGTGGGAATTTTAAATGGTACAGCTACTCCGGAAAATAGTCTGGCAGCTCCTCAAAATGTTAAACAGAATTACTTGAGGCCCAGAGATTCCATTTCTGGGCACAGTATATACTCAAGAGAAATGAAATGCCTTTCTGCATAAAGCCTTGTACATGAATGCTCGGAAAGCATTACTCATAACACCAAAAAGTAGAAAGAACGCACGTATCTATTAACCGATGAATGGATAAAAATCTGGTATATCCACACAATGGAATATTATTCAGCCATGAAAAGGAATGCTGTATTGACACATACTACAACATGGATAAGCCCTGAACACGTTATACCGAGTGAAAGAAGCCAGTCCTAAAAGACCACATACACATGTGTGCTTTATGTGTGTTCAGGAGTAGACTGAGTGGGCTACCCCTGATAGTCTATCCAGAATAGAAATGAGGAGAGATTAGCACAGGAGGTGGGCTCTGGGAGAATGGGGACTTTGGGGTTTCCTTCTGTGGTGAAAAATGTTCTGAAATTAGATGGTGGTGAGGGTTTTATAACCCTGGGAATCCACTACAAACCGCTGAAATGCATACTTTAAAAGGGTGAATTTTATGGTATGTGAATTATTTCCCAATGAAGTTATTATTTGAAAAGCCAAATAGCTGTTATTAAAAAAATAAAATGGCAAAGCTGATAAATGAAAGAATTGTAACGTTTCATACAGGTGATTCATATCTTTAATACACAAAGAGTATTTAAAATTTGAAAATAAATAGATTATTTAAAAAATTGGCAAAAGCTAAGCTATGTGCTGCATAGGAAAAGCAGCGCGGAAGGTCAACAAGCATGTTTATGTTTAGCTCATTTTGGAACTTTGGAGTTGCCGTGATTATCAGGCCTGCGGCGAGATGTTATCAGTGTGTTAATAATGAAGTCTCGGTTTTACTATGTCATAGTCTCAGAAGGGGTCCTCCAGCTCTATCAGGGCGCCAGTGTGTCTGGCACAGAGTCAGCAATGCCCGAACGACAGGAAACAGGCAAATGAAGGATTGCATGTCTGTATAATGAAATCCTACGCAGCCATTAACACCGATTGGGTAGGAGAGGACGGAGAGCGACTGGAACCCTCTTACCGCAGGGCAGAGAGCAGACTGGTGCGGCGGTTTTGGAGACCGCGCGATCTCTACTGCCGCGGAACAGACGCCCACCCCGTGACCGAGCAATGGCACTCCTAGGCATGTATGCAGCAGAAATGTATACATGTATTCGCCAGAACACATCCAAAAACGTTCACAGCAGCTACGATAGCCAAAACCTGGAAGCGACCCACGTGCCCATCAATGGTAGAATGGATAAACAAATTGTGATGTATCTACACCAAGGCACACATAGCGTCACACTCTATGGCAACACGTATTTATAAACTGTTGCTATTTACTGCAACATGAGTTCGTTCCATTTACATTCTGCTCAGTGGAAGAATATAGGAGTCAGGAGAGTGAGTACTTTTGGGGAAGAGGAGACAGTAACCAGGAGAGGGTCCGGAAGATTTTCTGGGATGCCAGTAAATGATCTGTTATTTTATATTGGTACTGAATGTAAAAGCTTCAAACTTTAGACTTAAAATTTTTGCATATTTCTGTTTTTATGTTCTACTCCAGTCAAAAGTCTGCTTAAAAATGACGTAGCCCTGGCTGGTGTGGCTCAGTGGTTCGGGTGTCATCCCACAAACTGAAAGGTCAACAGTTCGATTCCTGGTCAGGGCACACGCCTGGCTTGTGGGCCAGGTCCCTGGTTGGGGTGTGCGAGAGGCAACTGATAGATGTTTTCCCTCTCTTTCTCCCTCCTTCCCCCTCTCTGAAAATAAATAAATAAAATCTTTTAAAAAATGACATTGTAGAAGAATTTTAATGACATGAAAAGTTATTCATGTTGTTACATTAAAAATACAGGTCGATACAGGTGCAATGTGGAAATTGTGGTCCCAGTTTCCGTGTAAGGACCACCATGCATATATGACTGTAAATGTGCCACATTTCTCAGAAGAATGTGCAAATAAATGAGGGGAATAATTGCTTCTGGGGAGAGGAACTGGGAGAGAGATTGAGGTTTTAATTTATGCCCTTTTGTACCATTTGAAGTTGTAATTATGGACTTATATTGCCAATTCAATGCATATGTAAATTAATGATAATGCGGTTACAAATCTATACGATTTCATTTTTGTAAAAGCAAAGTCCTGGCGCTGTTAGTGTCAAAATGATGACCACGTGTACCTCTGGGTGATGGGATTATGAACGATTTTTATTTCTTTTTTTTTAAGCCTACATTTTCTGAGTCTTCTAGTGTGCCTGTATTTCTTTTGAGAATGAGAAAAGTCATTAAACTTTTTTTGCAATTCCATTTTATCTATGCTACGGGAGTATAATTTGCGAACAGTGAAATGCACTGATTTTGAAGTGCACAGTTCAGAGTTCTCCAAAGGCACTTAGGTGCATGCACGTCATCACCTCTCAGGCACGACATAGAACGTTTCCATCCCCTAGAAAGTTCCTCCAGGTTCCCTGTGCGGCCAGCCTTTCCCTCTCGTAAGGAAGCAGCCATTGCCCTAATGTTTATCACGGTAGCTTAGCTCTGTCTGCTCTAGAAGTTCATAGAAATGGAGTTACACAGCGTGTACTCTTTCGTGTCTGGCTTCAGAGATTGGTTTATGTTTTGTGTGTATCAGTAATTCATTATAACTTCTTAAAGTGAAGAGTCATGTCTTAAGTGCTTGCTGCTCTCTGATCTGTAGCGTGACACACAACCACCCACCAGCACTATAGGCCTCCGCACCTCTCCAAGCACGTCTGCTGCAGGCTGGGGTGCTCTAACCCGCGTATCCTGGGAGGAGAGGCAACAGCCACCCCCGCCCCCACCCTGAGCCTGGCCTGCCTCCTCCCCCTCCTGGCGGCCCTGCCTGTCTCAGGTGAGAGCCACCCGGCTTGCTGCCATTGTTCTGCGAGTGACAGCCTCGGAGGCAAATGGAAAGCCGTCAACCTGAGGGCTGTCAACTGTAGACAAGAATTCCTTTCTTTGTCAGGCTGGGTGGTCTCCGTGGCTTCGCCATCAACCTGCACAAAAGACGATAAGCATCGTGTGCACTTGCAGAAAAACACGGCCACCACCCAACAACTAAGCGCGCTCCTTTGTGAGACCGGGATTAGGCATCCGTGGCTTCCCTCCCTGTGTACAAATCATCAGGTCCCAGCCCCAGTAAGGGCATCCAAAGGTCGTTTTGTCCACCAGACCCCCCACCACCTGCATGTTTCACGAAATATATTTGTCCCCAAATCTTAGTCGTAGACAGCTAGAAGGTCCCTCAGCACCTGGTCCAACCCTCTTGGGCTTCAAAAGGGGGTCCAGACGCAGGCAGAGACTTGTCCAAGGTCACACAGCACAAGGACCAGGGCAAGGACAAGAACCCCTGCTAGGAGAGCCTTCTTTGGGGTGCTCTTTCCACTACTACAACCTTTTGTTAATAGGCGATTCCCCTTGCCCCCGGACACACACAGTGAGTAGTACAGTGTAAAGTGTAATTTATAACTTCCCAATAAAAAAGGAGTGGTGTGGGTTTGTGCGCAAACCTACCTACTTGGTAGGTCTCCCTTCCTTGTGCCCGCGACCAGGCGACAAGGCCGGGTTCATTTTGGAGTCGTTTGGTGCCCTCTACTGGTTACCAGCAGTAGCAACAGCAGCTACCCCTTCTGGCGTCTCGTGTGCATTTCTAACTTCAAATCCAAAGAACAGGCCTGTAGAGTAAACAGCTTTGTGAGGAAATTGAGGCTCACAGAGATTCGATAATCTGCCCCAAATTTTGAGCCTGGCCCTGTAGGACTCTAAATCCCTTCCACTTCTTTGAGTCAATAAAGCGCTTTCCCTTTAACAATGATTTATGGATAATCTCAAAATATGCCGTGAAGTAGGTCTCCTCTGGATGGAAGAGGAGGGCGTGGCCTCCTGGGGCCTGGCCCCGCCCAGTCTCGGCCGACCGCTCCGCCCCCTGCTGTCGCCCGGGCAACAAGGAGGGCTGGCGACACCAATTCTCATCGCCCATATGCTGTGTTTTTTTTTAATTATAAAAACAAAGATAAAAACATTTTTTGTCAAAAAGGAAAAATATAAGATCAAGTTATTCGTTGTAAGGAAAATAGGCTCAACATATTTATCTGTGGAAGTGAAGCTGTTTCCATGCGTTTAAAAGGCAAGGACCCAACTTGCTTCATTTTATTCTCGTTACAAGCGGGGCCCCCACGACAGCTTGGATTTGCTGCCCGGCAGGACCTTGGCGCGCCCTTGCCCCAGCCGTGCGGACCCGGGCTGAGACTCCGATGCTGCGGCCACGACTGTTTCCAACTCCGCCGAGAAGCGGGGCCGCGAGAGCAGCCCGCGAGTGTCGCCCGGGTCTGGTGGCCTGAGGCGAGCGGAATCCCTGCCCGCGAGCCGCTGCGATCTCCAGCCCCGCGGGGGCGCAGAGACCGGGCAGCCCGCCGCCGGGCCCTCTGCCCTCTGCAGAGACTGGCGCCCTGATCCTCCGAACGGGCGCCGCCCCGCGCTTTCCTCCTGCGACGCGGCTCCCTTCCCTCCGATCCGGCCCCGCGGGGCTCGGAGGCGTCGGTGCGTCCCGCAGCGGGCGCGGGCGCCGGCGGCGGCCTGAACAGCCCCGAAGGGCCGGAGGAACGCCGCCCTCGGGCCGACGCCGCTCTGTGTCGTCGCCTCAAATCCGCCTTTCCATCAGGGCCGCACCTGCGGGTTCCCGCCAAGATTACGGGCACCGGGACCTTCAGGTGGCTCTTCCCTGACCCTTCTCAGGAGAGCCTGCCCCTGCGGACGGGGGCCGAGGGCAGCGGAGGCTGGACACGGTCCTGAAGGTCACGGGCGCGGAAGGAGATCACTTCCCCACGCGCCCTCACAGAATTTTTTAACTGAAATGATGAAGTCCACACATATCCGACTTAATTTTATATTTGACCCGTAGCTCCATTCCTCCAAAATGGATCTTGATTTTGAAAAACAAAAAAGAAGAGAAAAGAAACCCAAGCTAAAACACATTCATCATTCTTTCCACTTTAATAGTTTTTCATAAATTTGATTAGGAAAATTTTTATATTTTTACATATGTTGGTATCACGTATTGGTTATGTATTCTGTTTAACAAGGCAGTTCATGATCATTGTAGAAAATTTAGAAAATATAGAAAGCGTAAAGAGAATAATTAAAACCCCTGGATATCTAGAATATATAAAGGACACTTAAAATTCAATAATAAAAAGGCAGCTATCCCAACTTAAAAATGGGCAAAGGAGTTGAAGAGACGTTTCTCCAAAGAAATACACAAATGGCCGATATGCACGTGAGAAGATGCTCACCATCACCATTAAGGAAATGCCAGTCAAAACCACAGTGAGATACTGCTTCTCCTCCACTAGGACAGCTAGGATAAAAAAAATAAGTTAAACTTTGGCAAAACAGTAGAGAAATTAAAACCCTCATGTACCGCTGGTAGGAGTGTGAAATGGTGCAGTCACTCTGGAAAACAATCTGGTGCTCCCCTAGAATATTAAACATAGAATTACCATAGGACCCAGAAATTCCACTCCCAGGCTTATACTCAAGAGGAGTGGTAACAAAATCTCATACGTGGATGCTCACAGCAGCGTCCTTCACCACAGCCAAAAAGTGGACACAACCCAGTGCCCATCAGCCGATGGGTGGGTAAGTCACGTACGGTAGAGCCACACAAGGGAACATTAGTTGGCAATTTAGAAATGAAATGCTGATACATGCTACAACCTCGATGAACCTTGAAGACGTTATGCAAAGTGAAAGAAGCCAGTTGCAAAAGGCCGCTTCCTGCATGATTCCATTTATATGAAGTGTCCAGAACAGGCAAATCTACGCCAACAGAAAGCAGAGGAATGGGGGCCCCCAGCTGAGAGGGTTTGACAGGGAATGAGTACTCATGGGCCTGGGGCGTTGAGAGAGTGATTATGGTGATTATGGTGATGGCTGTAGACTCTGAGTGCACGGGGCGGGGAGGAGTGGGGTCGCAGTTGAGAGTAAGCAAAACACAGAGTTTATTCTTGTATTACTGTGCATTAGCATTGCGTTATTTTCATATGAACAACTATACACCTACTTCAGTCCTACCCTGTACTTAAAATGATTGAATTGTGCTCTCTGAATGGATGAATTTAAAGTAGGGTATGTGAGCTAAATCCCAACAAGGCTGGGGGACACTGCCTATAACGAGTGCTTTGCGTATTCACTTGTGAATGTACCAGTGAAAGAATGATTGAGCTTACGAACAAAAGAATAGTGGGGAGAGAAACAGTGTGAGCAAAGCTCAGAAGTACGTGGATTCAAGACAGGTCTAGAAAATGCAAACCTGTCCGTTTGGCTAAAGCATAAAACTCAATGAGGATTCATTAAAGGTAATCTCGCACCCCCTCCCAAAGGGGCTGCTGGAACCAGGCAATGGAGACTTCGAATTCGCTACAGACAAATGCTTTTTGAACAGAGCGATGGCATGGTCCAGGCTGTGCTTGTGAAAGATGAAGCTGTAAGGCCACATGGGAGACGGATTAGAAGGGGTCAGCCTGGAGGCTGGGAGACCGGTTTGGGGGTGTTCAGGAGAGAGACGATGGGGGCTAAACTACGCAATAGCAGTGGAACCAGAGAAGGAATGGGGGCCACAAGCACTCAGCCGCCATCCAAACATTATACAAACTGTAAAAACATGTGTATCTGGTGATAAACAGTTCATCCATTCAATAGCACTGTAACTATTAGAGGAAGCATTTGTCCATAAAATATAAGTGGTTTGTGGCTGGAATCTGCAACCACACTTACTACAAAGGTATTTGAAAGGAAAACCCCAGCTGGGGGTAATAAGAAAACAGGAAACCGCAAGTCTACAACATGCGGATTATATTGTGTGTGGCTTGGAGCTCCTCCGCCCGCGGACGAACCCTGGACTGCGTTCATCCTCCAGTCCTACCCGACAGGCACCAACTCTGGCTCCTGGCGTCGGGAGTCTCGGTTCCAAGCCACTTGGTTAGCCACGGAGAGTGTTGCAAGGACCTGGTTTCTGATTCCAGCTCTACACTGACTCAGGTAGAACAAGCACCAGTGGAAGCAGTAAGAGGAGGACTTGTTCTAAGTTAGAGACTTACAGTTTAGTGCTGGAGAATACTGATGTGGGGGCTAAGCTGGGTTCAACCAGGCACCGATCAGCTGATGGCCTTGAACGGATTATTTAACATCGCTGTGCCTTCGTTGCCTCATCTATAAACTGGGATTAGCGATGTGGTGATTGTGTGGAGGTAGAAGAGGGTATAGGGTCGATAAATGGTAATGGAAAAATACAATAAATTAAAAAATATAAAATTTAAAAAAGCAATGCTAGGCCCTGACCAGTGTGGCTCAGTGTATTGAGCGCCGGCCTGCAAACCAAAGGGTGGCCAGTTCAATTCCCAATCAGGGCACATGCCTGGGTTGCAGGCCAGGTCCCTGGTTGGGGGACGCATGGGAGGCAACCACACATTGATGTTTCTCTCCCTCTCTTTCTCCCTTCCTTCCCCTCTGTCTAAAAATAAATAAATAAAATCTTTTTTAAAAAAGCAGTGCTAAACTGGGATTAGTGAAAATACTCATTGAGTAGTTATAAACATTAGATTAGTTAATATATTTAAAATGCTTCAGAAACTACAGGCACAATCTAAGTGTTTGCTATTATTATTGTTACCATTATTCTCGCAGAGAGTAATGGCCAGAGCTAGACAATAATGCAATAGGCTGTTCCGAAGTAGAGTATTCTTTACCACTGCAGATATATAGCTGTCCTAGTGGATAGGAAGTGGCTGTAGGGTTCAGCTTTGGAACTTGAGTTTTCAGGGCTGGTGAAACATACAACTAGGGTTATTCAGTATTATCATTCTATTTAATTCCACAGTCATTCACTCAGCAGCTACTCTGAGCCAGACATTGTGGTAGGTCCTGGAGATACTGGGATGAATCAGAGAGTTCCATCTCTCAAGGACCTGATTATTTAGTGAGGACAGCACGTAGGTATCACCTCTGGTGTGGTAAGTGCCACCACAGCAGCATGTATGAAGTTCATAGGCAGCCAGAGGAGGGAGTCAGGAGAGGCTTCCTGGAAGAGGTAGTAAGAAGCAAGGTCCGCTGGGCTGTATTCAGGCTCTGGGGAGTGCAGAGTAGGGAAGGTACACAAGTGACAAAGGATTTTGGCTTCCAGTGCTGATAGTCATTTTTTTCTCGGCCCCATCTTCGTTGAATCATTTGGACCCTCCTACTTACTACTTTTGGAAAGAAAATGCCTGTGAGTCTTGAAGATGTTTCTCAAACCCCTTTGCACGCACGCAGACATTTTATTGATCAAATTTCCAATATGATGTTTTTGCCTCAGCCTCTTTGTCTTTTGGTTCAGGGAGGTTGAAATCTAAGTTTCTCCAGGAGTGCTGGCCTGGGCTATCACCGCAAAAAGAAACTGCGTTTCCTGGGTCACTAAATCCGTGCCACCTAAGTCCACAGGATCGGCCTGATGTCTGTGTTCCTGCAGCCTCGTCCCAGACAGCTTTCCCCTGGGCGTGCTCCTTCCCACCAGAGGCTCTCCTATTGGGAAGTGATGCCAACGATGTTCAAAGTGATCACATTAAGGGGCAAAGTGCCAGGGACTCGGGGAAAACAAAAATACAACAGAAAGCCACACACATGTACTATTGACTAGACGATAAAGACAAATATGTTCACATCCTGTCCTCTCGGCATGAATGATCCCGGTGGTGCTTCGTGTCAGGTAACACTGCCAAGTTTCTCATCCCCCTTCCTGGCTTCCATTCTTACCTACCTGCTCTTTCTCAGGCTTGGGTTAGGACTTTCCATTCTTCCTGTGCTGCGTTAATTACCCCTCTTTCAGCCAGGATCACAGCTGGTCTGGGACATGGGAGAGGTACAAAGCAGGAAGACGCTGTCACAGGTTTTCCCCGAGACTGAATGGGGAGACTGAATGGGGAGAGGCAAGCATTCGTCCACTGGTCTATTCTCCTCGCTGGTTTTCCTTTTGTGCCTGCACTGGGATGACTCACGCTGCTGAGCTCTGGGCAAGCCCTATAGCCTCCGTCACCGTCACCGGGTGAGAGGCACAGATCAGGGCACGTACTCCTCTTCCTTCTCTAAAGGAGGAGCCTTGTTTTAGCTTGGTTGAGGCGTCAGCTAACAGTTCAGACCCAGGTACATGAAACTTGCTAACAAAGGCCAGGAAGCCAAAGGAGAGGGAGTGACCTGTAAGGGGAGACCAAAGCGGTTGGCAAGGGTTACAGAATCCCAGGGCCTGTGCTGTATCTGAGCTGAGTCCTTCCGTGTGCAAGCTCGGAATGCTTTGTTGGGGAGGAGGCTCTAGGGGCTAATGATTCTCCACGGGCGACCTTGGGGGAGGATTGTTAGCTTGTTCTTTAGAAATATTGCATAGCCTCTGAGACGCTTAGAGCTGTGTAGTCTAGAAGGGTCATGTAGGGTTCTGGCTCTCAAAGTTTGCTGCCCATTAGAATTCTAGGTGTGGGAGGATGGGGATAGGGAGGGCGCTTTACAAAATCCATCCCTGCCCAGATGCCATCCCTGACCAATGACACCAGAATCTCTGTGGATAGGGCCTAAGTGTGTGTTATTTCAACTCCCCAGATGCTTCCAACGTGCTGCCAAGTTTGAGAACCTGTGAACGGACCCTTACTATTCACAGCGTGGTTAGTGGAGCTGCAGTCTCACCAG